>JASAMY010000542.1:0-98465 GCA_030248085.1 Paralinhomoeus sp. GSCO2_6
ATTTATGGATGCGCCGACGCCAGAATATTAATGCCGGATAACCGAACCGGATAATGCATACGAGTGTGGTGATTCACATTTGTCAGAATTGTTTGTAAACAGTCCTTTAAAGCATTCTTATCCAGGTATAGCTAGCAGTGTAAAAGCAATAGTAAAAGAAAGTTGACAGTTCTTCTTGACAGCGACCGACAGACAGAAGACAGAAAAGTTGACAGCAAGAGCAATGCCAAACCCGCAGAGATTGAGAAGACCGCCACTATTACCACCCGGCCTTGCCGACGAAGGTGGCGCGAACGCGCGGTTCGGCAGAGCGCCGTCGACGCGCCAGTGGCCGTCGACGAGAGACGACAGCGCCGCCGAAGGCCCAGCAGCGCCATCGAGATACGAGAGAAGCCGGCAGGCAATAAGCGCGCGCAGCGACGCCGCGCCGACACCGGCACGCCCGTGCACGCACTCCGCGCGCAGCTCATAAGGACGACGCCGCGAAGAAGGCGGACGCGGCTCCGGAGAACGGGCGGCGAGCCCGCAGCGAGCGGCGCCGCAGCAGGAGCGGCGGCCGGCAGCGGCCTCGAAATCTGTCTTTGCCGAAGACGAGCAAGCGTCGCGCTCGGACGAGGTCGATTCGCTGCGGCCAGTGCGGCGTCGGCGCACGCGCCGCAGCCGTCGGCGCACGGCGGTGCCGACGAAGAGCTCCTCCGTCGCCGCTTCCTGGGCGTCGTGTCGAAAGAGGATGTCGAAGCGCAGCTCACAGCGGGCGAGCGAAGCTACGCGCTCTTCTACCGAACACCGCCCCCCGAGAGCGACACGCTGCCCGTGCAGCTGCAGCTGACGCTGGCGCTGCGCGAGCGCGAGTCGGCGCCCATCAGCTGCTTGCACGTGCGCCATCGGACACGTCACGGCGTCACGACCGTCTTCGACTCTGGGAGAGACCCACCGACACGGCGGTGGCCGGCAGCGGCGGCAGCAGGTGCCGCGCCGAGTTCCTCACCATCTACGCGCTGTTACGCCACTACGAGAAGGAGGCGGCGCGGCTACGCCTCCCGCCGCGCCCTCTCAGACGAAGGCGCTGACGAGAACACCCGACGACAACGACGACAAGGGCATGCAGCTCGACGCAGACGGACGATACAACTGAGATATAATAACGAACACGACCGTTGCGGACACGATTGCTTGAACGAACGAACTCTCGATGCTGTGTTACCTTAAGAACTGTGGCATACGCGCGCGAGACTGACACAGATCAACGCAACGCGACCAACTAACTTCGAAACGTTCTTCGCCCCTCGCTTTTTCGCTTTCTGTGGGTAGAGCTGTCATCGCAGTCGGCACCGTAGCTCCTGTAACAATTGAGTGTTGTGCTGGGCTTCTCCATTTCAAACCAGCGCACTGAGCGGGGTAACGATTGCACAACGTTTTCAGATCAGAATTTGTAGATCAAACGTAGATCAAGATCAAAAAAGATCAAACTGAAGTTGTATAGGCTTTGTCTGGAAACTGTTTCAAGTTACAGTATTCCAAATTGAGCATGCAAATATAATCTTTTAAATTAGGCATTTGAACATTGTGACGAGCAAATCTGAGCAACAACTTCGTTACAGTTACGACTAACGGTAATCCAAGTATGCAAATATAGTTATTTCAATTCAGAACATCGTAACGAGCAAACGTGATCAACAAAACGATTGAGCCAACGAACCTGTTCTTATTTGAGGTCTTTCATAGTGAACCACCAAAACGTGGCACAACAGAAACAACGCACCAACGCCTGCTGACAAATGTTATTCTCCCTGCAGGTTTTTGCGTCACTGCGCCTACATATCACACACATATCAGGCAGTGCGTCGCTACATATCTAATAATCAGTAGACAATAGGATCCGGAGGTGCTTGTGCTCGCAGGCAGCGTGGCTAGAGGGAGAACTCGCTTCTTCGGCGCTGTCAGTCAGTGCTTGGCGCCCTTGCTGGCGTCATAGGCGGTGTCGCGGCTGCGATAGTCAGAGTCGTAGTCGTACATGCTGTCACCACGCGACGTGACGCCGTCGCCCGGCGATGTAGCCGGTGGTGGTCGTCGCCGTCTCGTCAGTCTGCGTCGCGTCGGCGCGGCCCGCGAGCTCGTGGGCCAGTTTCCTAGTACGCGACAGCCCCCGCCCTCCAGCGTGCGCCCGTTCTCCTCTTCCGACTCGCTGCGCGACCGCGACCTCCTGCAAGGCCGCGCGCGCGCGCGTGCGTCTCAGCTGCCGACTGGGCTCCCGACGAGGCGCGAGGTTTTTTCCCCCCCCCCCCCCCTTTTTATTTTTTTTTTTTTTTTGTTTTTTTTTTTTGTTTTTTTATTTTTTTATTTTTTTTTTTTTTGTTTTTTTTTTTTTTTTGTTGTTGTATTTTTTCCCCCCCCCCCCCCCCCCCCCCCCCCCCCCCTTTTTTTTTTTTTTATAATTTTTTTTCCCCCCCCCCCCCCCCCCCCCCCCCGGGTGCCCCCCCCCCCCCCCCCCCCCCCCCCCCCCCCCCCCCCCCCCCCGGGCGCGAGCCTGGGCGCGTCGCAGGGGCTCCTCGGCGTCCCTGATCTCGTCCGCCCAGACGGCCCTCTCGCGCCGCCACCGGTAGAAGGTGTGAGCGGCGCGCCCGCCGCCGCGCTCGCCACGGCCAGCAGCAGCAGCGGCAGCGACCCCACCAGCAGGTAGAACGCGGCACTCATCAGGGATGGGCGCGAGGCTCATAGACTTATAGACATGGAAACTCATAAGCAATACGAAACGGAACCAACAACATGGAAAAAAAAACAACGTATCGCTGATGAGTTTCCATGTCTATAAGTCTATGAGCCTCGCGCCCATCCCTGATGAGTGCCGCGTTCTACCTGCTGGTGGGGTCGCTGCCGCTGCTGCTGCGGGCCGTGGCGAGCGCGGCGGCGGGCGCCCACCCCTTCTCCCGGTGGCGGCGCGAGAGGGCCGTCTGGGCGGACGAGATCAGGGACGCCGAGGAGCGACTGCGACGCGCCCAGGCTCGCTCCCTCGCGCCTCGTCGCCCAGTCGGCAGCTGAGACGCGCGCGCGCGCGCGGCCTTGCAGGAGTCGCGGTCGCGCAGCGAGTCGGAAGAGGAGAACGGGCGCACGCTGGGTGGCGATGTCTAGCGCCTACTCGGATGCGGGCCGACGAGCTCGCGGGCCGCGCCGACGCGACGCAGAATGACCAGACGGTGATGACCACCACCGGCTACATGAGCATACGGCGTCATGTCGCGTGGTGACAGCATGTACGCCACTACGACTCTGACTATCGAAGCCGGCGACACCGCCTATGACGCCAGCAAGGGCGCTCAAGCACTGACTACAGCGCCGAAGAAGCGAAAAATCTCCCTTTAGCCACGCTGCCTGCGAGCACAAGCACCTCCGGATCCTATTGTCTACTGATTATTAGATATGTAGCGACGCACTGCCTGATATGTGTGTGATATGTAGGCGCAGTGACGCAAAGGTCTACGGGAGATGACATATGTCAGCAGGCGTTGGTGCGTTGTTTCTGTTGTGCCACGTTTTGGTGGTTCACTATGAAAGACCTCAAATAAGAACAGGTTCGTTGGCTCAATCGTTTTGTTGATCATGTTTGCTCGTTACAATGTTCTGAATTGAAATAACTATATTTGCATACTTGGATTACTGTTAGTCGTAACTGTAACTGAATGTTGTTGCTCATATTTGCCTGTCACAACGTTCAAATGCCTAATTTAAAAGATTATATTTGCATGCTCAATTTGGAATACTGTAACTTGAAACAGTTTCCAGACAAAGCCTATACAACTTCAGTTTGATCTTTTTTGATCTTGATCTACGTTTGATCTACAAATTCTGATCTGAAAACGTTGTGCAATCGTTACCCCGCTCAGTGCGCTGGTTTGAAATGGAGAAGCCCAGCACAACACTTGATTGTTACAGTATTACGGTGCCGACTGCGATGACAGCTCTACCCACAGAAAGCGAAGAAGCGAGAAGCGAAGAACGTTTCGAAGTTAGTTGGTCGCGTTGCGTTGATATATGTAAGTCTCGCGCGCGTATGCCACAGTTCTTAAGGTAACACAGCATCGAGAGTTCGTTCGTTCAAGCAATCGTGTCCGCAACGGTCGTGTTCGTTATATATCTCAGTTGTATCGTCCGTCTGCGTCGAGCTGCATGCCCTTGTCGTCGTTGTCGTCGGTGTTCTCGTCAGCGCCTTCGTCTGAGAGGGCGCGGCGAGCGGCGTAGCCGCGCCGCCTCCTTCTCGTAGTGGCGTAACAGCGCGTAGATGGTGAGGAACTCGGCGCGGCACCTGCTGCCGCCGCTGCCGGCCACCGCCGTGTCGGTGGGTCTCTCCAAGTAGAAGACGGTCGTGACGCCGTGACGTGTCCGATGGCGCACGTGCAAGCAGCTGATGGGCGCCGACTCGCGCTCGCGCAGCGCCAGCGTCAGCTGCAGCTGCACGGGCAGCGTGTCGCTCTCGGGGGGCGGTGTTCGGTAGAAGAGCGCGTAGCTTCCTTCGCCCGCTGTGAGCTGCGCTTCGACATCCTCTTTCGACACGACGCCCAGGAAGCGGCGACGGAGGAGCTCTTCGTCGGCACCGCCGTGCGCCGACGGCTGCGGCGCGTGCGCCGACGCCGCACTGCCGCACGAATCGACCTCGTCCGAGCGCGACGCTTGCTCGTCTTCGGCAAAGACGGATTCAGAGGCCGCTGCCGACCGCCGCTCCTGCTGCGGCGCCGCTCGCTGCCATTTCACCGCCCGTTCTCCGAGCGTCCGCCTTCTTCGCGGCGTCGTCCTTTGAGCTGCGCGCGGAGTGCGTGCACGGGCGTGCCGGTGTCGGCGCGGCGTCGCTGCGCGCGCTCGGTGCCTGCCGGCTTCTCTCGTATCTCGATGGCGCTGCTGGGCCTTCGGCGGCGCTGTCGTCTCTCGTCGACGGCCACTGGCGCGTCGACGGCGCTCTGCCGAACCGCGCGTTCGCGCCGCCTTCGTCGGCAAGGCCGGGTGGTCGCGGTGGCGGTCTCTCAATCTCTGCGGGTTTGGCATTGCTCTTGCTGTCAACTTTTCTGTCTTCTGTCTGTCGGTCGCTGTCAAGAAGAACTGTCAACTTTCTTTTACTATTGCTTTTACACTGCTAGCTATACCTGGATGAGAATGCTTTAAAGGACTGTTTACAAACAATTCTGACAAATGTGAATCACCACACTCGTATGCATTATCCGGTTCGGTTATCTGGCATTGGTATAGTGGCGTCGGCACATCCATAAATACTGTAGGTGGAGCAGGTCTGTCGTTTGAATAACGCAACAACATTCTGGTGCACACAGTGCCGATTGCTATTGTAGTTCGATGTTGCCTCTGTCACTGATTCCTTCGGTCACTACATGCAGGTGAGGCGTGTCGGCTCGTTGCGAGTCCCCCAGTCTGCGTGGGTGTCGCTTCAGAAGTTCGAGGGCACTATGGCGACCCTGAAGCACTTCAGGTGAAAGCGCCACGCCAGACTGCTCGGCAAGCAGGTGGCCGACTATCTCGTGTAGGCCCTTGCTTGGGCGGGCTCCAAGCGCTACCCGCGCCTCTCTTCTGCAGCTCGTCCGACCGGCGCGAGGGCGTTGATGCATTGATGTCTGATGTGGTTGACTCGCTTTGTCACCCATTGTCTCGCTTCCCGTTCGAATTCGGCAATTATATATGGACGTGGGATCAGTGGGTGACGCGGGGGAAGAAGTTTGAGTAACGCACCAAAATGTTTTTGGGCGCATGGGCGCATCGCGGCGGGAATACCCGATCCATGTGAACCATGTGAACCATGTGAACCATGTGAACGAGAGCATCGTTATTTCGGTGCGACATTTTTTCTACGGTCTCTCCGTCGAAGGCTTTTAGTAATAATACTGATTTTGTTTTGCGTCTGTTCTTTATATCAATTGTTAATTAAATTAATTTATATATTGTTTAATTTTTAGCATCGTCTGGTTTTATTATTTTAATTGTAGCGTTTCCTGTGAACTACCATGTGAACGATCCCATCCCTGCTCTATTTAGCAGATCGCATCACTTGCCTAAAGAAAAAACCCCAAAGTTGGCGCGGATTTTTTCGCAGTGCGACAGCTCATGAAGTACTCATGAAGTAGGGATAGCGCACAACGACGCAACTATAGCGACAGTGCAGCAACATGTCGCGGAGTGGCGCTTCTCGGGGGGGAATAGAGAAGCGCTCGCGGTGCACCACCACGAGATCTTCATTGTCATGTCGCTGGCAACTCAATCTGAACTATCGTGGTATCAAACACATATTTTGGTTCACAATTTTTACATTCTGGACATGGCTTCGCTTTCGCTTAGGCTTTGGCTTTCGCTTAGGCTTAAGCTTAGGCTTAGGCACGCACGCACTCACGCAAGCGCGCACGCGCATGCGTGCACGCTCACGCACGTTCACGCACAGGCACGTGCACGCGCGCACGCGTGCACGCACACGTACACGTGCGTGAGCGTGCATTCGTGCGCGTGCGTGCGTGCCTAAGCCTAAGCCTAAGCCTAAGCGAAGCCTAAGCGAAGCCTAAGCGAAGCCTAAGCGAAGCCTGAGCGAAGCCTAAGCGAAGCCTAAGCGAAGCCTAAGCGAAGCCTAAGCGAAGCCTAAGCGAAGCCTAAGCAAAGCCTAAGCCTAAGCGAAAGCCTAAGCCTAAGCACGCACGTGCACACGCGCGCACGCACAGGCACGTGCACGCGCGCACGGACAGACAGACAGATAAAAGAGGCGGTTGCCTTTGGTCACCCGATAACCTTCCCCCCCCCCGGTTTAGAGATATGCGAGACGGGGAGACAAGAAAGAAAAATATCACACCGAAATAACGAAGCTCTCGTTCACATGGTTCACATGGTTCACATGGTTCACATGGATCGGGTATTCCCTCTCGGCGCATCGTTTCGCTATTGCCCGAAGTTGTTACTCTTGACATTTGTCTGTGATTTCTGCAGATTTCCTTGCTGTAGGCTGTCTCAAGTGTGCGTCTGCTCGTGTTGTTTGACTACAGGTCAGTTGCAGATTTTGCTAGATATAGGGTATCAACCGGGCTATCGACCGGTGCGTGTGCGTGTACATACCACACGTAACTTCTTTCCTTCTAGGTTCTGCTGCACAAAGATGACCGTACCGCCACCGTTTTGGTTCTTGCTGATCTGTTCCGCTCCCAGCGCGTTCTTCGTCAGCTCGCAGTTCATCTCCAGTAGGGGTTCGTTTTGTTGCGCCTGTTTTGCCTGTGTGGCCGTTTGGTGTCTTGTAGACGGAAAGAAGGGCAGTTTCAGACGAGTTCGACTGCGAGTTGCTGCCCCGCCAGAAGATGAACTGCGCCGCCTGCATCGCGCAGCATCCCAGTTGCGCATGGTGCAGTCAGCAGGTGCCTGTCCTTGTCCGACCGCGTCGTCACTTCTGTCGACGGTGGCTGCTTTGCGCGCCTTTGCAGAATTTCAACGACAGCCGGTGCGGCTCCACTGGCCGCCTTCAGCAGCTCGGCTGCAACACCGTCGAGGCGCCGACGCCGGACGAACCGACCGTCGAGCGGGTTCGTCCGTCGACCGCGAATCGCGCCCCGCCCCTATCTATCGGTCGCGTGACGCGCTCTCTTTTAGCACGGGACATCGGAGGCGATTCTCCAGCCAAAACTGGTCTCCCTCACCATGCGGCCCAGTGAGTTGTAGTAGCTCGCGATTCAATCGTCTGCCTCTGTCTATCTGAAACGGTGTTTTCACGGCGAAAATGACGTTTGAGACAGCGAGACGACGTTCGACGTGACGTATACGCAGCCGGGTCAGCACGACGTCGACCTCTACTACCTGATGGACTTGTCCCAGTCGATGGCCGACGACAAGGACAAGCTCGCCGAGCTCGGCAAGCTCCTCTGTGAGTTTGATACGCCCTCTCGTCCACCGGGCTACCGAAGTGTGTCCGACCCTTTTTTTGCAGCGGACAAGATGTCGGCGCTGACGCGCAACTTCCGTATCGGTTTCGGCACGTTTGTCGACAAGAAACTGGTGCCTTTCGTCGACCCCCGCCCTAAGAAGTTCGTCGTAGGTTGCTGCTGACGCGTCGCGCGCGACGGATCGCGCCCTTGCAGACAGGAGCGTCCATGCACGGGCTGCGTCTCGGCTTTCGGCTTCCGCAACAACATGCGACTCGGCAACAGCTCCAAGCGGTTCATGGTGGGCGCGCGCCGCACGTTCTCGTTCCCGGGTGACACTGTTGACTTGCTTTAGGAGCTGGTGAACAGCGCCGCCATCTCCGGGAATCTCGACTCGCCCGAGGGAGGCTTCGACGCCATCATGCAGGCGCTCGTCTGCGGCGTGCGCTCCTGTTTTTGTTTTCAGGCATTTTGTCGCGAGCACGAATCGCTTCCTTCAGGACGAAATCGGCTGGCGAGGCACGTCGACCAAAATGGTGGTCTACTCGTCCGACGCAGGCTTCCACTTTGCCGGCGACGGCAGGGTAACCGGAGTCGGGGGGGGGGGGGGCTGTTTTTGCGTGCCGACGGTGGGGGCGTCTGCGCAGCTTGCGGGCGTGGTGCGGCCCAACGACGGCCGGTGCCACATGTCGAACGGGGCGTACTCGATGTCGCTGGAGCAGGACTACCCGTCGATCGGGCAGCTCCACCAAAAAATGCGAGAGGCGGACGCGAATATAATTTTCGCCGTCAGTCGGAAGATCAAACCGCTATACGAAAGCTTGGTGGGCGCGCTGCCCGAGGTGCGCGCCGCCGTGGGCGAGCTGGCCAACGACTCGTCGAACGTGGTGGAACTCGTGGCCAACGAGTACAAAAAGATCTCCATGAAAATCATCATGGCCGACGATTTGCCGCCCGACTCCGACATCGGGGTCACGTACAAGACGGCCTGCTTGGGTCAGCAATTGAGGGACACGCGCGTCTGCGACGGCGTGAAGCAGGGCGACGTCGTCACCTACAAGGTCACCGTCAAGACGGCACACTGCGGACGGCAGCGCTCGTACCGACTCCGCCTGGGGCCGTCAGGACTGAATGTCGGCACCGACGTGGTCGTCAACCTTCTCTGCGACTGCGAATGCGACTCGGCCAGCGTACGACTTTTCTGCGGCTGGGTATGTGCGTGGGTAGCGGTCATCTTAGACCCGTTGCAGAGTGGGAAGGCGCTGTCGGCGTCGTGCGGCGGCCATGGCACGCTTGTGTGCGGCCAGTGCCGCTGCGAGCCGGGCTACCTGGGCCCTCGCTGTCAGTGCAGCGAGCGCGAGATGGGCGGCGCCAGCTTCGAGCAGGGCTGCATCCGACCGAACGGCACCCTCCTCTGCGAGGGCCGCGGCGTGTGCAACTGCGGCGAGTGCGAGTGCGACACGGGCGCCGATGGCCTCTACTGCGAGTGCGACAACACGGACTGTCCTCGGCACCACCGCCAGGTCTGCGGCGGCCCCGGCCGCGGCAAGTGCAAGTGCGGCCGCTGCCAGTGCCGGGCCGGCTTCAGCGGCAAGGCCTGTCAGTGCTCGGAGGACAAATCCAGCTGCGTCGCCAAGAACGGCGTGCGTGTACACCTAAGACCCCGTTTTCCCGCTGCGCTGTTCGCCAATACGTTCTTTGGTGCCCTGCAGTTGATCTGCAACGGTAAGGGCAAATGTCGGTGCGGCCTGTGCGTCTGCGACCCCGCCGACGAGAACAAGCGCCAGTACGTGGGACCCCGCTGCGAGAGCTGTCCTGTGAGCTGCTGTCCCGCGTCCCCTGCGCCCGACTAACTCTATTCCTTTTTTTTTTGTTGCAGACCTGTCCTGACGAGTGCGTGGAACGCCGTGAGTGGGTGCTGTGCAAGGCCTGGAACGAGGGCCGCTACAACGAGACCGAGTGCTCCCTCTCGCCCTACAACGTCAGTCTGGTCGACGAGAAACCAGCGCGTGAGTAGTGCCCATGCGGCTGTTGTCGACAGCTCCACCCCCCCCCCACCTTCTTTCCAGTGAACGAGTCGCACGAGTGCATCTTTCCCGACAAGGACGGCTGCAACTACTACTACTGGTTCGATGAGGCCGCGGAGGCCGACGACACGGTCTACGTGCTCAAGACGAAAGGTGTGGCGGCGTCCGAAGTTCGATCTGGCCGTTTGTGACTGGCCGCTCTTGTCGACAGACTGTCCCCCACCGGTGCCGGTGCTGGGCATCGTGCTGGGCGTGATCGTGGGCATCGTACTGATCGGCCTCATTCTGCTGGCGGTCTGGAAGCTGCTGACGGTGCTGCACGACAAGCGCGAGTACGCCCAGTTCGAGAACGAGCGACTCATGGCCAAGTTCGACACGGTACGCGGCGTCTGGGCTCTGTCTGTCTGCTCTGTCGACTCTCTCGCACTCCATTGTTTGTTTGCAGGGCCAGAATCCGATTTTTCACCCCGCCACGACCACCTTTAAGAATCCCACCTACGGCGGCGGCGCTAACTAGCAGCTGGACAACACTACCAACAACGAACTCACTCTCACAATACACATTCGATTCTGACGCGACGCGGCGACTCGCCCACTGGCCGTTTCGGTGCTAATGTGCAGCTCGTTGTCGGCCATGTCGCTTCCCCCTCCTCCTGCATATGGGCCTTTGGGATCTCACGTTGCGTTACCGCCTCCGTTCGTAGCTGCTGCTCTTGGCGCACTTGTGGTCCCTTTCCTGTGCTCCCTTTCCCTTCTGCAGCTGTCACTCGCTCGCCCCTTGTACAGTTGCGCGTGCGCTCGTTCCGCGTGATGCTAGGTACGCATACTACTATACTACCACTACAAGTCTGCCTTTGTCGACACTTTGTGAATAAATCTCCACTACTTGAGCGGCATTGTGTGGGTTGTCTTCTTTACGTACTAGTGCGTGCTGAAGGCTGTGCTCAGCATCGGGTGGAACTGTGGTCGTTTGCTCACAGGAGGATTCTCGGTTTGTGAAATCAGCCGTCTAGCGCCGTTCAACAGTCGAAGATGAGCCAGAGCGGCGTGAAGTTGGCCAAGGTGACCAAGATCCTGGGCCGCACCGGCTCGCAGGGCCAGTGCACCCAGGTGCGCGTCGAAATTCTCGGTGAGTCGCCATTGTGCGAGGCTTTTGGAGAGAGCGAGCGAGTGTCGAAGTCTGGGTGTCTAGCGACGGAGGGCGCTGGCGAGGGCCAGAAGCGGTCGATCATCCGCAACGTCAAGGGCCCCGTCAGGGAGGGCGACGTCCTCACGCTCCTAGAGGCCGAGCGCGAAGCCAGGCGACTCCGCTGACGCACACACCGCCCCACACGAACATGGGACAACGCGCTCGCGTTTAGGCTTTCCTTCCGTTGCGCCCCTTCTGTAACGCGTCTGCTGCTGTCGCGTTCGATTGAGAACCGTTGTTGAGTTGACCGAACCATTTGAGGAGACGAAACGCCGACACGCGTTGGCTCGCACACGCGACGCGAAGATACACAGTGCCACACCGTCAGAGTGTCACGAAAAAGTTGGCTAGCATTTGTCGTCGACACGTACTCGTGAAAGTTACCAGCCCGCTGAGAGACAACGCAAAAGAACTCGTCTTGCCTCGGCCCTTTCCGGCCGGCAGTCGACGATGTGACGACGACGACTGACTAATAGACGGAGGAGGAGCGCCGGTCGTGCGTGCGTCCTGCCGAGTGAGGGGAGGGCATGAGCAGACGCGAGTCGTTGCTCTGTCCGCCAGGTGAAGCGAGCTTCTTGGCCGGGGGCTGCGGCGACGAGAGGCGCTTCGAAGGACGTCCCGGTAGCGACGTCGGGACGCCGACATTGGCGATGTCGCCGTTGCTCGCCCTCGCCGACGCCCTCGCGGCCATCGTCAGCGCCGTCAGTTTGTCGCTGATGGTGTCGGCGGCCGCTGGCGTCGCCGCCGACTGTCGGCGGCGCTCGTCGCCGGTGCTGCGGTGGCTGGCCGTCTTGCTAATTCGCGCGGCGACCGCCATGAGCGACTCTGGCGCCGACGCCCTGTTGTCGAAGCCGGCTCGTGGCGAGGGCGGTCCTCGTCTTGCCGACACCGAGCTGGGCGAGACGTCGTTGACGAGGACGATGTGCTGCTGCTGCTTCACGTTGTCGGAACTGTAGATCCTCGCGATGCCTTCTTGCGAGCGGTTGCTCTTCGCCGCTCGCTTGTCCTTCTCCTTCTTGTCCATGCGCTGCTTGGCGCGCAGAGCTTGCGCGCCCAACATGATCGCAGGCACCGTGGAGAAACGATTGGTTCCCAACGAGTTGTTTGGCGTTGGAACAGCTCACTTAGTCGCGCGCTGTATGACAAATAGAAAGCGGCAATGGAGACCGCTTCAAGCGGAGGATGTCCAGTCGGTTAGGCAGAGTCGGCAAGGCAAGAACTCAATCGAAAAAAAGGTGGCGTGACGCCCAAGAGTGCCGTTGTGGCGCCAATCGTCTTGGCACGGAAAGAGGTCGACACTGGGGACACTGCCGGCGCCTGCCGGCTGGCACCGCTGCAGCTCGAAACAGATTGGACGATCCGTTTCGATGTCATTGTTTGCCGCACGCGCCTTGCCTACGTCGCGCTCTTTCATTAGCGCGTCCCCATTCCCATGTGGGTACAGACTCATCCTAAATATAGATTTGGCTGGCTTGCCCGACTAGTGTAACTGTGTAACCGACAGGTCTTCTGGAAGATTTGTGTTATACTACTTGCCGTTTTTTTGTCGATTCAAGAGCCAAAGTTGAGGACATACCGTAAACCCTATATTTAGCCGCCCCCTATAATTAGCCCCCCCCCCCCTATAACTATACACCGTCCTAGAGCTCGAATGAAACAATTAGCCCCCGTGGGTTAATTATTAGGTTTGCGGTATCTTCTCAGCTTTCTCAACAATCTCTACCAAACATTATGAATGGGAACGAACCGATCCGAATCCGATCAGATTGCACGCGTATGTAGATGTACGTCAGTGTCGTCAATAGGAAAAAGGACGTTGAGAGTTTATTCGGAGTGGTAAGCAACGCCTGGTCAGTGGTGCACGTGTGCCACTGTCAGGCAGGCTGCGTCGTCGTCGTCTGTCGTCTGAGCAGGCGGCGCGGGACGGAACGGCCTTCTGAGAGCGCAGGCGCGCGCGTCTTTCCTTTCCTTTCTCTATGACGACTGGCGGCGGCCGCCCACCCTGTTCGTCTCGAGAGACCGCACAGCGCACAATTTCTCGCCGGCGAGAGAAGGACAAGCGCTGCCTGCGTGCCGCCGCCGCCGCGGCCCCTCTTCGCGCCCGCGTAGATTGCAATGTAACCCGACGCGGCCCCTTGTCTGGCCAGCGCGCCTGGGCCAGTAGAGTTCCCAGTGCTGGAGAGCCTACGAACCGTCAGGTCAAAGGATGGCGTCGACCGCGCTTCGGCTGCTGACGCCTTTGATGGCCGGCTTCTTCGTCGGCGTCTTGGTCAGCCTCGCCATCTTTCCGGCGGTCCGCGAATGGGGAGAGGTGGACAGCGGCGACTTCGATGCCACGTCGGAGAAAGTCGTAGCGGACAACGACGCCGACTATGTCGCCATCGTCCGCGCGCCGCTGCCGATGACGCCGACGACGACAGCTCGAAGAAAGCCGGCACGGCCGAAATATTATGCCACGGAATTGGGCATCAAAGACAAACTGTTCGTCGCTGTCGTCATGTCTTCCGCCTCGTCAGAGACGGCCGCTGCGGTCAATCAGACGATGGCGCAGCACGTCAGCCGCGTCGCCTTTTTTGCCGAGCCGTCAAAGACGGATGGGGCGGCGCGTGACCTCAACGCCGTCTTCATTCCACAGCTGGGAGAGAGTGTGACGGCCGAGCCTTTGCCTCGACTGCCGATCGGCCTACTCAGCTACCTGCGGCTTAAGGAGCTTAGCAAGAGCTACGACTGGTTCTTTGTCGTGCCGGACACGACGTACACGAAGGCGTTCAAGCTCTTCGAGATGGCCACGCACATCAGCGTAGGCGACACGCTTGTCATGGGCCAGCGCACTGATGCCGCCTCGGTTGGCGCGCAGGCGTACTGCGACCCCGGTGCAGGCCTCCTCCTCTCGTCGAACGCCGTCGACGCCTTCAACAGGCGCGTCGACACCTTCAGAACCTCTGCACGTGCCCACTAACGTTGGCCCGCTACAACGTACCTTTCCAGCCTGCTCGACCGCTGTTCGACGGGCGAGAAGCGGATCGAAGGCGACGTCCGACCTCCCAAAGCCATTGACAGCATCAACAAGTGCTTGCAGCAGCTAAAGGAAGACGACAAAGAGTCGCTCAGTTGTCGGCAGGAGTGGCAGGTCGGAAGAAGAGATACACATGCAGATTACCTTTATAAAAAGCGATTTTAACCGTCGAGTATTGCAGGGCAAAAGTTACCGCAGCTGGCGGTTGTCGAGCGACGTCTCTCGTGCCATCCAAGCGGTCTCTGGGCCAGGATTCGACGGCGCCTTGACCGTGCAGCGGCTACGAGAGCCGTCGGACTATTTCCGACTCCACTCCTACTTCTGCGCGTTGGAGGTGGAGCAGCTGACGACGCAGACGGCAAAGATCGAGGCGTCGCTCGAGCATCGTCTCCTCTCTCCCAAATCGCTCGACAACGCCTCCGTGGTCGCGGCCGAGGCCTCCTGGCCGGCCACGCTGCCGCCCCGTTGGCGACCCAACAACCGCTTCGAGGCGCCGACGTGGGAGTTCTTCACGAGCACGGACATCATCAAGAACAGCCAGGACGAGAACGCCGTGCCTCTCGAGGGTGACGACGCCCTCGACATACAGGCGAGAACCTCTATGAAGCCGTTGCGCCACGCAACGAACAAATGGTTGGTTGTTTAGGACATTGTCTCGGTGTCAACGAAGCTCCTACAGCGAAGTTTGGGGCAGAATGAGTCGTCGAGTGTACGATTGGTGGCGGGCTACAGATCGTTCGATCCAACTCGCGGAATGGACTACCTGGTGGACCTGAAGTTGGACGGGGACGAGTCTCCGCGACGCGTTCACGTCGTGCGGCCCTTGATGAAGCCCGAGATCCTCCAGAGCGTGCCATACGTCACCGAGGAGCGGAACCTCACGATCGTCGTGCCCGTGGCGCTCGACGAGCGCTCCACGGCTCGCCGCTTCATCGGCCGCTTCGCCGAGGCGTGCCGCGACGACGTCGTCGCGGGTCGAGTGGACTCGATCGTCTTCGTCCCTGTCATCGACCTGCCGTCCGTGTCGCGCAGGGCGCACTCGGCCTTCGAGCAGCTCCGCGTCGACGCGGCACTGGCGCAGCAGCGCTGCCTCGCGACCGCCCGTCTCGACATCGCGCAGTCGATCGTCACCGACAGCGCCGCGCCCCTCCACCGGCGCGTCATGCGCCGCGTCGGCCTCTCCGCCGAACGCCTCTACCTCTACATCAGCGCTGCGGCCGAGGTGGACGCCACCTTCCTCAACCGCGTCCGCCTCAACACTATCAGCGGCTTCCAAGTCTTCGTGCCCATTCCATTCGTTGAGTTCTCGTTGGCGCCCAGCGACCGGCAGCCGCTCGTCGTCCACAAGTCGACGGGCCGTTTTGACTACGACGACTTCTCGACGGTCGGCTTCTTCGGCGCCGACTACGAATCGGCCGCCGCTTCTTCGTGGGACGCGGCCGAGTTGGCGGCGCTGTTCGTGGGCCGCCAGCGGCTGCACGTCATGCGAACGACGGAACCGGCGCTCGCGCTACGATCGGCCGGCCGCCGCTCCCCCGACTGCGGTCGCCGCTTCGAGGAAGACGAACTCAACCAGTGCCTCGAGCACCGCAGGAGGGGCCTCGCGCCCAAGTCCAAACTCGCGTCTCTTGCCTTGCAATACTAACCCCAAAGATCATGATGCTCTTGCCGTGCGCTTTCACTTCTGTTACACTGTCCTGACCTTCTGCATTTGGGATGCATAGTACGTGATCTGTCTGTACCTGGAAACGTGACCTATGCCAACTTTAAAACTTATTACGGTATGTTTATATAGTAACGTGTATGTACGAATTGTCAAACATTTGTCGGCCCAGTAAACATACATAGGTATTTGCATAGTCTATTCCACGGTAGTTTGATACGATACTGATGCTTTGCGTATACGATTCCTTACGATACTTTAATGTAGCTTGCTAAATAGAAGCCATGTTCTCAGTTTCCAATATGTTCCAACTTCGATGTAATCGTTGTTGACCCATTGCAGTTAGTCAGGCTAGCTTGTCTGTCGCAAACATGTGGCGTGGCGATGGAAGACAGACACTCATCACGAAATTATGGTTGCGCTGGAGCACAGATCAAGGCCTAGTGGGTGGCGAGGTTGCGGTCTGGGTCGCGGTTGAGGTGCGCGTGCCGACGGCCGCGGGCGGGGGCGTGGGCGTGGCCGCGGGCGGGGGCGTGGGCGTGGCCGCGGCGGCCGGGAGGAGGAGCGGAGGAGACGGCGGGAACGACGCCGAGTTGGCCGAGCGTCTTCTGCAGCTCGCTGTCTTGCTCCGAGTAATACTGGGCCAGCGTCTGCATGAGGCCGACGAACAGCTTCCGCTGGTCCCGCAGACGCGTCTCCACCAGCCGCCACTCGTCCGGCACCTTCGCCTTGCCCTTCTTCCCTAAAGGGGCGGCGCTTGCGTCAATGCTTGTAGTGGGCTGAGGAGGAGGAGGAGGAGGAAGGGCGGCCGACCGCTTCTGGAGAGCGTCTCCTTGAGCTGTGCGAGGTCGCGCTGCTCGAAGTTGCGCAGGGGCAGCATGACGTCCTTGAGAACTGTGCGCTGCATGGCGCGCTCGTTGTTGGCCATCGTCTCGAAGGCGGCGGCCGCTTGCGCCATGCGGTCGGCGAGTCGGCGCAGCGGCGCCGTAGTCTCCTCTGCCATCCGCCGGCTGCTCGTGTTGCTCCCTTGGCCGGCGCCGGCGCCGGCGCCGCCGCACGAGAGCTGGTCGGCCAGACGACGCGCGTCGCCCGAGAAGCTGCGCAGGGAGGCGGCCAGGTGCTCCATGGTCGAGTCGCCCGTGTCGGCGCGCATCTTGTTCTGCCGACGCAGCGAGGAGTCGGGCTGCACGACCGCCTCGAAGTCGCTCCGGAACGCCGCCAGGCCGCGGCTCAGCCGCTCCGCCAACTCCAACGGACTGCCGCCCGCCGGCGCCTGCTGGCCCACAGCGCGTCCGGCCGGAGAAGCCATCCCGTTTGTCTTGCTCGATGTCTTGCTTGTCTTACTCGACGAACGAACGAAATGCAACTGCTTATTCTAATTGTTAAGCTACTACAATTAAAATTACAATGATTTAAATTTCATACATACAACGTTTTATGATTGCTGCATTGGTTCGAAAGTTGCGCTGAACGCTACGACTCCTTTGAGCACGAAGCGCGGAGGAATGCGAACAAACAAATACAACGCTTTAGGCGTTCCAAGGTAACAAATAGAGTACAGTATTGTAAGACGAGATGTAATTCAGCAGAGACGGCATGTTACAAAACGGCTTTAAATTTGCATGCTTAAATAATTATGTTAAATTAGCGCCATTGGCGTAAACGTACGGTATGTCGCTGAAGCGCCAATTCAAAATTTTGCGAAATCAAAAGAACGAAGTATCTAGGATAGCGTTTGCTCTTGTATGGCGGAAGTGGAACGCTCTTGTGCGTTGACGGCTACCGATCCCAACAGCGTCAACGGCATTCTGTGGGAGATCAAAAAGGAATTCCGCTGCCCCATCTGGTGAACAGTGTGTCTTTCTTCTTGACTTCAATCCTTTGCTGCTCTAAGTGCGAGCCAGTGCGCATTTTAGTCTTGGGACGTTTCGTTCCCCGGTCGCCGGCAAGTGTGGCCACGCGTTCTGCCAGTGAGTTAGTCTTGTCCTCGCATTGTTTGTGTAATTAGAACGCGCCGCTGTGTGGCGCGTGCTCGCGCAGGAAGTGTCTCTTTGGTACGCTGTCGCGCGTCGGCAAGCTCGCCTGTCCCCTCTGCAAAGGACTCCTGACGCGCCGGTGGGCGCCGGCGTTGCTCCGGCATTCCGACGTGTCCATCCCTCTAGGTCGACGAGGATTTGTCCCGGCGCCCGTCTAGTGGAGCGCTACTTGCAACTCATCGACGCCTACAACGCAGACGTCAAGGAGGCAGCCGGCCCTCCAAAGCTGCCGTCGCCGCATCTGCCGACCGCGGATAAGCAGACGGCCCCGTCTGAGAAGGATCCGTTCATTTTCGAGAGTCAGGTAGGTCGGTGCGCCGCAGTCGCTTCAACGTCCTAATTCTGATGTGGGCGGTGCTTTAGTTACCGAACTGGGAGCAGTCGCTGCCGACCGCCGATCATCAAAGTGTAGTGTTGAACCCGTTTGGTCGGAAGGCGAGCGGATGGGGGCGTTTGTTGTTTCTAGATGGAGGAGGAAAGTGGGGTCAGTGAGGCGGTGATCCGCGCTTCGCTTGCCGACGCCAATGGACTGAGGGCGCGCCGTCCGTCGTCGTCGTCGGCGCCGCCGGCGGCGACCGCCTCGCCTCTCCTGCTGTCCGTCAGGCCCTCCATCTGCCGACCGTTCGCCTCTCAGGATGGCCGTCTCGGCCCCTCGACCTCGAAGCCCATTCGCGGCCGGTCGACAGCAGCGCCTCTCGTGGTGGAAGCGCTGCCGGCGGCGGCCGACTCGCCGCCGCCGCGCAGCACCGCCGGCATGGAGGCGGAGGCGGAGGCGCCGTCGGCCGCTGCTCGCGCCGCGTCGCAGCCCCCAAAGTCGATTCTCAAGTCGCCGCTCGAGACGCCGACGCCCAGGAAGACGGGCCGAGTCCGCTTCTCCGGCAGGAACGAGTACTCGGCTGTCGGCAACGCTCCCACTGCCACTTCTCTCCCGAAGTAAGGAAGCCTCTTTGTCTAATCTGCGCACGTTCTATGGGGAATTTGCAGCGTGGAACGTGTCGTGGACATGCTTAGTCCGATGACGGCGGAAGCGACAGCCGGTGAAGGTCAGCTGCTGACTCCCAGAAGGTCAGTCAGTTTGGGTCGCTGAGGTCGTGCTGGCTTGTCGCTCTGCCAGTGTTGTTGTTGCTCCAGGAGCAGCGGTCGGAAGCGCGTCGTCACGCCCCGCTACTCCCCGCCCGCCGAGGGCGGCAAGCGACGCCGGCGGAGTCCGTCGCCTGTGCCAGCGGCGGCGGCGGCTGCGGCGCCCGCGACGACGTCGACGGCCGGCGACGCCGCGCTCCCCGACGACGAGGCTGCTTCCGCGACGCCGACGGTGCAGCGGCAGAAAAGTCTCTTTGAGATGTCCTCGGCCGAAGTGCGCGACTGGCGACTGCGCACCGGTGGGTTGCTTCTGTCGTCGCCGACACGCCGCCGACGCAATCCCGCACCGTTCTATAGGGCTGAGCGCGTGGGAAGTGTTGATGGAGTCGAGTCTGGCGCCACAGCTTCGTAAGGTGGTGGAGAGTCGACAGGACTGCATGGAGATCTGCAAGGGCCTGCTCAGCTGGTGCGGCCAAGAAGGCTTGCCGCCAGATCCGTCAGCCCCTCCTGTTGCAGTCGCTGCAGTGGACACCGCCTGTCAGACGCTATTGGAGAGAACTCATCTCGCCTTAGGTGTATAGCTTGTCCATTGTAAGCTACCGTAGCATGTATTAATTTCT
Source organism: Paralinhomoeus sp. GSCO2_6 (assembly GCA_030248085.1). NCBI lineage: Eukaryota > Metazoa > Nematoda > Chromadorea > Monhysterida > Linhomoeidae > Paralinhomoeus > Paralinhomoeus sp. GSCO2_6. Next base: position 19,515 of record JASAMY010000542.1, read on the forward strand.
CCCAGCTTTCTCAGACGCGCCTGGCGCTCAGAGTTGTGCTTCGGCCGATGTGGCGTGTTTCGAAGAGGCGCTGCTGGACTGGCTTGGGGGCAGAGCGGCCCTGGAGCGTTTCCACACCGGTCGCAGTCTCTCTCGCAGGGTCGATCGCACCAACGCCGCCCTGCAGCAGACTCTCAAAGGCAGGCGCCTGCTCGGGGGTGCTGGGCGTCCGCTCTCAACGGGCGATTGGTTTTCCTTCAAGGACTGTCGGAGAAGCCGTCGCTGTCGCCGCTGCGTCCACCGCGACCGCGAGAGAGCCAACGGCGCGCGCGCTCGTCGCCAGCGACTGCTCAGTCGGCGGAGAGGCGTCGACGGCAGCGCGCAGAGGCGCACGCGGACGACAGCGACGAGGCGCGCGCCTTCGCGAAGGAGAACCGCCGGCTGGCCGAGGCCGACAACAGCTGCGTCGCCGACAGTCGTGTGTGACTCCTCTTCTCGCGCTCCACAGACACCGCTCACTCACTACTCGTCCGTCGTCGTCTGCGCTCTGCTGCAGTGGACAATGACGAGAACGAGGAGGCGACGGTCGCGCCCGCTGCCGCCGACGTGGTGGCGGAGTCGCAGTCGCAGTCGCAGCCGACAGACTCCTACGGCGACATGTTCGCTTCCGCGTCCTCCGCGCCGCCCTCTCAGCACGCGGCCAACGCGAGTCGCATTCGACTGCTCACCACCGGGCTAGTACTCAAGCAAAAGGTGCCGGCGCGCACGCGCTTGCAAGTTGTCGGGAACTCGTTGGGGTCTGATTTCAGATAGTCGCGAAGCAATTCGCCGTTCAGTTCTCCGTGGAGTCGACGTCCGACGTGTGGAGCAACGCCACCACGCACGTGGTTGTCGAAACGGATGGTACGGAACTTGGGTGTGGTGATGTGATGTATGCATTGACACGCTTCATCATGCACGCCCATATACCTGCAGGCTCCGCAGTGTGTCACGATCGAGGTGATTTGTCGCCATTCAGAGGAGTTCTACTGCAGTCGGCGCACGTTCAACTACGTGGCCGCGCTGGCGACGGGCAAGGAAGTCGTCTCGTTCTGCTGGCTCAGACGCTCCCTCGACGCCGGACGCTGCCTCCCCTGGGTACGCCGCCTTTGCGCGCCGCTCAGCCCTACTGCCTGCAATCAATCGTGTGCCTATCGCTTCTTGAGGAGCCCTACCGAGTGGTGGGCGAGTACAGCTCGAGAATCGGCGCCGACTCCTCCTCCTCCGCGTCGTCCTCGTCCGTGCCCAAATCGTGCTTCCCCGCGTCCGCGCGCCAGACGAGCCGGTCGACGCTGCTGGAGGGCGTGCGCGTCTTCGTCGTGCCCAAGTACGGCCGGGAGGCGAGCATCGGAGGTGGGCGGACCGGGCGGCGGTGCCGACCGACAGCCGAGCGCGCACGACCGACGTCCGACGTCGGCATGGCAGGCGACATCCGGCAGTTGGCGAGAGCCGTGGGCTGCCGCCTGGTCGACTCTGCCGACGAGCTGCGCGACGGCAGCTCTGACTTCATCCTCTTCCCGCCGCGAGAGCTGCTCGCCGCATTCGCCCCCCACTGGCGCCCCGTCGTCCACGGTCAGCTCCCACGCCCACGCCGCTCGCTCGGCTGGCAGTGGGGAACGTGCGCGTGACGTCATCGCAGAGATGCGCCGGATGCACTGGCGCCAGTGCTCGGTGCCGACGGACTACCTGTTCAACACGATCACGCACGCGACGCGTCTGGACGGCCGCGACTACGAGGCGATGCTCGCCACCGCCGTCGGTCCCCACTCCTAGAGCACTCGCGCTTTTCCTTTGTTTTGTCGTTTCACTGCTGTGCGCCGCGCGCGAGCTATTGAATCGCTCGTGGCTCCAAATGTTCCTTCGTACGTGTACAGGATGTCGTCTTCTCTGTTCTTGAGTAGCAACCGCTCGCTCCCCTGAGCGGCTGAGCTGAGGGCATCGAATAAAGTGTTGAGATTTTAGTGAGCGTTCATTATGCAGAGCCAACCAGGCACGACACGAGTGTACATCCTACATGGGTGGTGTTATCCGGCGATTCGCGCGCTTTCCGTGCGCGCGTACACCCGTGCGTGCAGTGTCTGCTCGAATTTTGCACTCAGTCCGCCGCACCGAAATGGCAGCAGCAGCAGCATTGCCGTCGACTCTCGAGTTGGCCAAGAAGTGGCTTGAGATTGACCAGGTTCGTGTCTTTCGAAACGCAGTGCGTCGTGTCACCCTCGTGAGGGTTTTCTCGCTAGAATGAGACGACGCGCGCCGAGGTGGAACTCGCGCTGTCGGAGGGGCGCGTCGACTCTCTGGAGGGGCCGATGCGCTCGCGACTGTCTTTCGGCACAGCAGGCGGGTCTGGCTCTTGGCTTGGCTAACACTCCCTCAGTCCGCCTGCGTGTAGGCATGCGCGCGCGTATGGGCGCCGGCTTTGGCCTGTTGAACGACGTGACGGTGATCCAGACGTCCCAGTCGTTCGCCTCCTACGTTCGGCAGGAGACGATGCGCGACCGCGAGCCGTCCGCCCCGCCCGCCGTCGTCGTCGTCGGCTACGACGCGAGGCACAACAGTCGCCGGTGGGCCGGCTGTCACGTCCCACCCAACCACTGTGCCTTGGCGCTCTTCTAATTCATGGTCGCGTGTGCCAGGTTCGCATGGCTGACGGCAAGAGCGTTCCGGTCCAAGGGGCTGCGCGTCTACATCTTCTCGGAAATTGTGCCCACGCCGCTCGTTGTCAGTCAAGGGATCTGCGGTGTCGTTTGGTGACCGACGGAGCAAGCGGCGCAGCCTTGGTCTAGGCGTTCGCGATTTTGGAACTGAACGCCGTCTGCGGCGTCATGATCACCGCCTCTCACAATCCCAAGGAGTACAATGGCTACAAAGCGTACTGGAGCGACGGCGTCCAAGTAAGTCATTGAAGTGGGGGTGCGGGTTGCCGCGAGACGGTGTGCCGTCTACCCCGTCAGGTGTCGGCGCCGCACGACGAGCGCATCGCGGCGGAGGCGTCGAGCTGCGGCGCGCCCTGGCCCGACGCTTGGCGCGCCTGTCGACTCGACTCGGATGGCGACCTGCTAGTGGACGACGCGTCCACTACCGCCCGGTTGGTCGACGCCTACTTCCGCGCCTGCCTCCGACTCTACGCCGAACCGTACGAGGCGGTGACGACAACGCCACTCGAGTCGACTTTCAGGTTGGCTTGGAGACGTTTGTTAAGCGTTTGCTGAACAGAAGGACGCACGCTTCAGAGTCGACCCGGCAGACTGCGACATGCGCTTCGTCTACACGGCATTCCACGGCGTGGGGCAGCTGTACACGCCGAAAATGCTGAGCCGATTTGGCTTTCCCGACTCTTGCGTAGTTTTCGTCAAAGAGCAGGCTCGTCGCGCGTCGTGCCCGCTTGGATTCAATGGAACCGGTGTTTGTGCTTCAGTGCACGCCCGACCCTGACTTTCCGACGACGCCATTTCCCAACCCCGAGGAAGGCGTGGCCGTCTTGGTGGGCGTGTCGCGACAAGGGGCGTGGCGTCGAGGGGCGTGGAGACGCGGTTGCAGAAGTGGGCGATGGCGGCGGGGGACGCGGCCTCGGCGGGCGTGATTCTGGCCAACGACCCCGACGCCGACCGCTTCCAGCTCTGCGAGAAGAGCGCCTCTGGGCAATGGCGCGTCTTCTCGGGCAACGAGATCGGCGCCCTGCTCGTCTGGTGGCTCTGGTGCCGCTGGAGGCAGACGCATCCCCACGCCCACCGTACGCGACAAGCGGACCACAAGAGGAAAAGAAATAAATGCTGGCCGTCGTGTTTTAGCGGCGGATGCGTTCGTACTGAACAGCGTCGTGTCGTCGTCGGTGGCGGCGAGCATGGCGGCCGTCGAAGGCTTCAGCTATGAGGAAACCCTGACGGGATTCAAGTGGATGGGCGCCAGAGCGGCAAGCCTACGCGCACAAGGCAAGCACGTGCTGCTGGCCTGGGAGGAGTCCATAGGTGCGTGCTCCCCCCCCCCCACGGACCTCACAAGATCCCCCCCCCCCTCCCCCAACCTCTAGGCTACTTGTGCGGCCCCGCGCTCGACAAAGACGGCGTCTTGACGGCGGCGATCTTTGCTGAGATGGCTCTGTTTCTACGCAAGAAAGGCTCGGATTTCGCGCAGCAATTGGAAGAGATCTACAAAAAGTTGCTGTCGACATGTCTACCCAATGATCTCTTCGTAGCGTTGTGACCCTCACTGACTCAGGTACGGACGGCACGTGAATTGCAATTCCTACTTCACGCAACCGGACGGGGCGAAGACGAAGGCGTTGTTCGACAGCCTCCGGTCGATGGAGACGCCCACGAAGGTGAGTGCGCCCTCTTGCGCCTTCCGTGCTGCAGGCTGGCGTCCAGTCGTGTTCAGTACCCCGTCGCGGTGGGTGGGCAGGCGGTCGCGCACGTGCGCGACCTCACTGTCGGCGTCGACACCTCCAGGCCTGACGGCCGACCTGTGGGTTCCTTTGGGTTGCCTCTCTGCTCTGCTCGCTGACGCCCGTCGCTGACGCTGACGTCTCTCTCTCCTTAGGTGTTGCCCGTGTCGTCCTCCTCGCAGATGATCACGTTCACACTGCAGTCGGGCGCCACGGTGACGCTGCGCGGCAGTGGAACGGAACCGAAAATCAAGTACTACTTGGAGATCGTAGCCGACGGAGGGTGAATGGCGTCGGTGCTATTTCGGTGCACTGTTTGCACGGCACTTTTTAGGGCGTCGGCAGAGGAGTGCGAGGAACGGCTGCGGCGCATGGAGCAACGAGTCATTGAGGAGCTGCTCCGTCCCGAGCAGTTTGGCCTACAGTGGCGCCAACTGAAGTAGAACGCCCAGTCACTCTGTTCATCTCCAATGGAATTGTTCTCAGCACCCCATGACAGTCTTCTTGTATCGAAAGGTGTGGGGTGACGTATGCGCTGGTGATAGAGAATATAGGGGTGACTATAGTGGACGGAGAAGACGTTGTCCCTTCTGTTTGTCTACGCCGAAGAGACGAGACCGCTGTGAGCAGCGGCTCTTGACTGGGCTTGGGAAATAGGGGCGTTGGGATTGGGTGTGGGCTCAAGCGTGAACACGGCTTATGCGCTGGCGGCGTGGATCTGAGACGCGGACGGTTGTAAATGCTAGTGGGAACTGTAACGAGGTTGACACCCATCCTTCTGCGCTGCGTAGTGTGCGAGAGCAGAGGGTATAATACCCGTATGTACAATGTACGTGTATTCCGACTAAAAGGTGAGTACAGTATGTATACTGTACTCACCTGTATGTCTGTTGTATACTTTGTAAATTGTACCGATTTCTGTTCCCAGGACCACTCACATTTTACCCCATCCCAACTGGATCGAAAAGCCAGTTTCTTACAGGTGTCGTAACAGTGACGAAGTCGATTTATTGCCTATAATAGGCGTAGCTTATTCCCATGGAGCGCCAAAGCCGGCGTCGTCTCGTCTGAGCGGCTGACTTTTTTTGTAGCTATTCTTTGTAGCTACGTGGTCTATCCTCCACGCGGGCATGCATGCATGTGGCCGTCGATCGCTGAAAATTTCATTTTTTGCCTAGACGTGCGAAGTGAATGTTGCATGGTTGTCCCGCCTGTGAGACAATCGAAGCGCATGCGTCGCGTCCGCTGCAATGAGAGCCTTGTTTGCGCCTGCACGGACGGTCACTCGCCGAAGCCCCGATCCGACGGATCCCTTGGGCAGGCGGCGCCTGGCCGACTCTGGGACGGGCGCGGAGACGATTGTAAAGGCCAGTGGGAATTCTTGCCGTAAATCACTGTCGAAGGAGATGAACGCAGCCGCCCTCGGGCTTTGACTCGTAAAGACGACCGGCGCTGCGCGCCAGTTGAGTTGGCCAACAAAGCGCGCGCTCTCTCTCTCTCCCAGTCGCCCGTTCTCCCTTCAACGACGGCCAGTTGGTGTTCATTAATTTCAGTCGGGCCGGCCGCGGACAAGCGGCGAAAAAAGCCAAGCTAGTGGCGCGGCGCGCTCGCGCCGGCCGAACAACGAGCCCGCGGACACTAGTCAGCCGTGCGTCGTTTGCATACCCCGAGAGGCGCGCTCGCTCCCGAATTTCGTGGGCCGGCCAGGCCACGTGATCTTTGACATGGGCCTATTTGTTGCCGTCCGCCGGCCCGGCGCCCACCCCTACTGGGAGGCTGAGCGAGTCGGCCGCCAGACGAATGGCCGACGAGCGTCGAGCGGGCCCGCCGGCCGACCGGTCGCTGGGCAAGAAGAGGGTTGGCAGCGCGCCGCTAGCGGGGGCGCAGGCGTGAACGGCGCTTGTATGATGTGTTTGTGCTGCCGCGGCGCGTCGTCCTACTACGCGAGATAAGGAGCTGCCATAACCTCACGGAGCCGCCGGCGCCGCCTGAGCGTCGTCGACCGACGTGTATACACCACGCGTTCCTGCTGTCCTGTGCTTCTCTCGAGACCAACGACTGCGTGTGCGTTCCTCCTCGCAGAGTGCGTGCTCTACTGGCTGACGACAGCCGTTGGTGCCCCAACGCCTCGGCACGCGTGGTCACCGGCGCGAGCGACTTGTCAAGCGGCCGGGGCGACGCTCGGCGATGTCGAAATCTAAACGACTCGTCGTCGCCAGTCTTCGCTGCAGTGTTTCTTGAAGCCCCGTTGAGCAGCAGCCAAATGGCGCTTGTCGCCTTGCAGACGGCGCTCATTCTCCAGCTCGCATTCTCTGGCCGAGTTGAATCTCAACTACGATGGCTGTGAGTCGTCTTGCCCCATTTTTCGCGGTCTCACACGTCGGTTTTCACGCTCAGATCGATTGGCATGTCGGGTGGTGACGCGACTGGCGGCCAGTCATCGCCGTCGCTGTCGGCGCAGCGGATGTCGGTAGGGCCGGAGCGCCGAGCGATCGGCGAGGACCAGTGGCTCGAGGGCGCGGCCCAGCGGCGACGTCAGGCAGTCGTCAATGGGACGTGGCGCGGCGCCGTCTGGGTGTCGGAGGAGGAGGGGGGAGGACTGTCGGCGTCCTGGCAGCCGCCGCAGCAGCTGCTCCGCCGCGAGGGCTGCAGCGAGCTGCGGGACGTGCTGCACGGCGAGCAGGTGCGCCTCTGCCGCAACCAGAACTCTCTCATGGGCAGCGTCGCCATGGGCGCCCGGCTCGCCATCGTCGAGTGCCAGTTCCAGTTTCGACTGCGCCGCTGGAACTGCACCGAAATACACCCCGTCCACATCTACGGCGCTGCACTCAAACAAGGTCGCTCGCGTGCAACGCACTGTAATGACTACTAGGTAGGTACAAAGGCTAAGTTACACTGTTACGAACTTGTATATACTGTTACGAAACGCTAGTTTGTATATGACGCTAGTTGAGACGCTAGTTGCATCCTCTACGAGTAGCGTCTCAACTAGTTGAGACGCTAGTTTGTATGGAGCGTATGACTCTGGCCATGGTAGTCTCATTCGTTATCGGAATGTGTCCAAATCCGAGTCGGAGCCTCTGTCCTTATCAGAATTTCCGGCACTTGGGAATTAATCCATTTCGCAAACTTTCCAATTTGAATGTTAGAACGGATTTGGAAATGCTAATAACTGTATGTAACCAATAATTGTACTAGAGTACTGTGGGACTGTTCAACAGAGTACTGTGGCATTGTTCAAGCATGCTTGCAGCATAATCCAAATTGCTGTAACAGGACGGACAAATCAACAAAATCAAGTTGACTGACGTTGCGTATCTCACTGCAGGGGTAGATGGTGAAATTGAAGCCCAACGTGATGTCCGCCGTTTGCTATGAACGTTCAAGATGAAGTACATTTTGTCAGTCGTACGCCGTACTATTGGGAATTAGCTGGCGGCAAATGTATAGTCGTTCATTACGGTGTGGGCGTATGGACAGTGCCGACGGAGGCGCATGTTTCTTTGGCTCTCATTGCAGGGACGCAAGAGGACGCGTTCGTGCACGCGATCGGCTCGGCGGGCGTCGCGTTCCGCATCACGAAGGACTGTAGTCGGGGAGTGCTCGACGAGTGCGGCTGCGACGCGACGCACTCGGGCACGCTCTCGCAGACCCGCTCGGCGCCGCCCAGCCGACTCGGCCGGCAGAGGCGGTGGCGCGGCCGCAGCAGCAGGCAGCGGCACGCCTGGCTCAGCCGCTCGCCCAGACGGCTCGTCGACGACGACGACGACGGCCATCGCCGACTAGCGGACGGCTCGTTCGCAGACGCGGCCGGCCGGTTCACGTGGTCGGGCTGTTCTGATAACGTCAACTACGGCACGATGTTCTCGAGGAAGTTCACGGATGCCGAGCACGGGCCCCGAGGCCGACGAGGCGTGGGCGCGCTCGCGAGACGCAAGCATCTCGAGCTGAGGCTCGTCAGTCTTCACAACTACGAGGCTGGCAGACAGGTCGGTCGGCGGTGGCGGCGACGCATCCGTTTACGCGCTCGTACGACTACGGCTGTACGTAATTCAGTTGCTGACGCGGGCGCTGACTCGCCGCTGCAAGTGCCACGGCGTGTCGGGCAGCTGCGAGGTGCGCACCTGCTGGTTCTCGCTGCCCAAGTTCCGCCGCGTCGGCGACCATCTCCAGCGGCAGTTCAGCGGCGCGACGCGCGTCCGCATCGCGCGTCACCTGGCCGGCTACAACCGGCTGGGGCCGAGTCTGGAGCCTGCCGACGAGCTGGACATGAGGCAGTCGGCCACGGACCTCGTCTACCTCGACGAGTCGCCCGACTTCTGCGAGCGCAACGAGACGGCCGGCCTGTTCGGCACTCGAGGCCGCGTCTGCAACGCGTCGAGCGAGTTCATCGACGGCTGCGACCTGCTCTGCTGCGGACGCGGCTTCGACACCGCCCGACACGTCGAGGTGCGGCCCTGCAAGTGCAAGTTCCAGTGGTGCTGCCAGGTCCGCTGCGACAAGTGCCGCGTCGACGTCACAACGCACGTCTGCCGCTAGTTCCTTCTGGCCGCGCCCTCCCTCCCCCCCCCCTCCATTCCTCCTCTCCCTGCCCTAGCCGCCAACCCACACACTTTGCACATGGTACATGTACGCGCACAAGTGAAGCCTTGTACAGTAGTTGTTTGTTTGATTGCCAAAACTGGCTGGTGCTACGTAGAGTATTACCGACAAGTGGATCGCATGATTACGTCGTTGACAATACTTGCCCGAGCGCAGTGACCAGTGGAACAATGGAACACGGCAGTCGATCGCTGACTCGTGAGTAAGCGTTTCTGCTGTTTCGCTCTTAAAGCTGGCCGCGTCAGTCCCATCCATTGAGCCCTAGACGGCGTCTTGGCTCTTGACAGCACCAACAACTCACTGACAGTTGACCAATCACGTCGTCCTCTCGCCCGTGTCGGCGAGCGAGCGCAATTAGGTTTGCCGGCCGATCGACTGGGCGCTCGGATCAGAATGCCCCGCTCGAGCGCGTTTTCCACGCGTCGACGCGAGCAGCGGGTTCCTCGCCTCGGCACCTTTCGTCGTCCGCCTGCGTCAGAAGACAGCTCGAGTCTGAGGCCGAGGATACAAGACGCACATTATTCATGGCGCGGCGGAAATCTCGTTGGCGTTGATTGGCCGCACTTCCGAGTCCTAACAGGTTTCTCGCGAGCGCTCCGACTTCACTACAGCCTGTTGTGAAGGCGGACTCGGTGAATTAATAACGCGCTCCGCAGCGCTTCCCATTACGCGGGCTCGGGCGCGTGCAGTGACTTGCGTTGCGTTTGCGTACCGCGTACGCCTCGGCAGCAGCAGCAGCAGCAACAGGCACGCCAGAAGGCATTGTGTGACATTGTGTACGGTTCAGCTTATTTTCCATGCGCTGGCACTCAGTCGCGCGCCGCTGATAATGGCCCTCTCGAGTTGCCAGCCAGGCAACAACGTGCGGCGAGCGGGCCCGGCCGGCGGCGAGGCGACGGCGACGACGTGCGCTCGCTCGCGACTCGCGCGTGGGCGACACGACGAGCCCGTTGCCATACAGGCGACCTCTTCTCAGATCCAAGCCAAGACGCCGATGCGCCCGCATCGATGACGCGCGGCGCAGCGACGACGACCGACACTGGCCGAACGACGCTGGCGGCGCCAACGCCGCTGCGCTCCGCGCCCGCACTCCGCGAAACGCGAAGACAACACCGCGCCGCGGCCCACGCGACAAAGCACAGCCCGCGGCCCCACGCGACGCGAAACAAACACAGAAAAAGCCAAGAACAAAGCCCAAAGAACGCCCGCCCGCGCCGACAGAGACACGAGACAGAGACCAACAACGACGACACCAAAACAGACCACAGAACAAAGACACGGAACAGACCAAAAAAACAACGACACCAACAAAGACAAGACGAGAGAGACAGAGAGCAGACAGAAAGAACACGAGCGCACCCCCAAAGCCCCAAGCAAACACCAGCACACAACACCCCCCAACCCCCCCCACCCACAACCAAAAAAAAGAACAAACCACCCCCCCCACCCAACACAAAAACCACAAAAAAAGCCAAACAACCCCAAAAGAGAACACCCAGAAAAGCCACCACAAACACACAACACCAACCCCCCAACAAAGCCCCCCCAACAAAGACCCCCACCCCACCCCCCACCCCCCAAAACCCCCCCCCAACCAACCAGAGCAACCACAACAAAAACACACACACACCCCCACCCCAACCCCAACACACCCCACACACCCACCACCAAAAAAAACACAACAACCCACCAAAAAACCCCACCCAACCCCCCAAACAAACCCAACACACACAACACACACACAAACACACACACAAAACACCCCACCCACCCAAACAACCACCACACACAACAAACCACCAAACCCAACCCCACAAACCCCACCAAACCACCACCCACACAACAAACAAAACAAAAAACCCCACAACACAACACCACAAAACCCAAACACCCCAACACCCCACCCACCCCCCCCCCCCACCCCCCCAAAACCAAAAAAAAAAAAAACCCCACCCCCAACCCAACAACCCACCACAAAAACAAAACAACAAAAAAAAAAAAAAAACAAACAAAAAAAAAAAACCAAACACACAAACACACACACACCACCCCCCCCCAACGCCTCTGTCTGGACGGCGCGAAACCGCAGGCGACACTTGCCCGCTCTGCTAGGCGGCGGAGAGCCGGGGCGATGCTGGGCGACCTGCTCAGCGGCTGTCTGCCGTATCCCCTTTTGGACGTCGCGCGACGCGCCACTGCCTTCCTCACGACGAGCCGAACCTTCGGCTTTGCTGCTGCAGCTAGGGACAGATTCGGGCGGTCGCAGTCGGTCGCGGGGGATCGAGTCCGCCTGGCGGGCACGAGCGAGGCCAGTGCCGGCGAGTACGACGCCGTCCTCACGGATGCGCAACGCCAGGTCGCCGTCGTCTCCCCCATGGAGCCGCCGACGCAACCCTTTTTGGGCAGCCTCCATTACAAGTTGGACTACGACTTCGTTGCCAACAAAGTCGGCTCAGCCATCCGCGCACAAGATCTAAGGTTCACGCGATTGACGAGCCAATTGTAGCTGACGGTGTGGATTGTCGACGCGAGAGAGCTGCCCCCAATGGACACGTGCGGCTCGTCGGACCCGTACGTGAAGATCTCACTGGTGCCGGACAAGCACAGCAAGTACGAAACGAAGACCAAGCGCAAGACGCTCAATCCGGTATTCAACGAGTCCTTTTCTTTCCCGGTAAGGAAAGAGCGCGGTGTTGCGTGTCCGATCGACATTGCACGCACGGTCGTCAAACCGACCGAAGCAGGTGGCCTACAACGAGTTGGCGTCGAAGCAGCTGCAGCTGGTCGTCTATGACTACGACGTCATCTCCAGAGACGACCGCATCGGACAGATCGTCTTGCCGCTCAGCAACGTCGACTTCGGCAACGAGATCGACCGCGTTCAGCCGCTAGAGCCGCCCACCGACGAGACGGATTCCGTGAGCAGCGCCGCGTCCCGCTACCTACCGGTGGAACGTGCCGTGCTCTCTCTGACAGCGAAAGGACGCGCGTCTGGGCGAGGTCTGCTTCTCGATGCGCTACAGGCCGAACACGGGCACGCTCACCGTCACCATCATGGAGGCTCGCAATCTCAAGAAGATGGACGTCGGCGGACTTTCGGGCGAGTCGGCGCGCTCTGGCCTGGCCTGTGTACGCCTCCGCAGACGCTTGCGGCCATTTCTGCAGATCCGTACGTCAAACTGTACGTTTACGACGGCAAGAAGCGCTTGTACAAGAAGAGGACGACGGTCAAGGAGAACACCCTGAATCCGTACTACAACGAGAGCTTCCAATTCAAGATCCCAGCCGCCATGATCGACGTAGGGAGTAGCTGCTCGAGGGTCGGGACGACCGCAGACGACGTGTCGTGCTTTCGTGATTTGCAGAAGGTGAGCTTGGTGGTTGGCGTGTGGGACTGGGACAAGATGAAGAAGAACGACTTCATCGGCCAGTGCGTGCTCGGCTGCTCCGCCACGCCAGACGCCTCCCTGGCTGGCCGAGCCCACTGGGCGTCGGTGCTACAGACGCGCCGGCCAGTCGTCCAGTGGCACACGCTGCATCACAGTCGCGCCAGATCCCCCACCAACTCGGCCGGAGCGCCCAACGCTGACTGAGGCGCCCACCAGTGCTCGCCGACCGCTAATGACGCTGCTCTCCCTGCGTGCGACTAGTCAACGACATACATGTACCTACAGTGTCGTACGGAAAAGAAACTCGAATTGTAAACGAACCCGAACTGTACAGGAGTGCACGGCGATAGCCGACAGGGAAAGCAGAGATAGCAGACCTTCGACATCCGACACCGTTGGGATTGACAATGCGATTGATTACTCGCCGCAAGATTGCGCATCGTGCAATCGGCATCGGCAAATTCGTCTGATTCAGTTCGTCATCGACCAGTTTGCTTAATCAACAGTCAGGGTCGTCTCCGAAGAGCCCAATTGTGCACAAATGTAAGTGCTCTTCCACAAACTGGTCCACGAACGTCCACGTCCATGTGTCACGTGAACCTCGTATGAGGTCATGGTTTGAGCTACGTAGAGTACGCAAGATTCCGCGTTAAAAGGCGTAGTTTGATCGAAGTTTGGCGATGATGCCGCAGGCGACGACGGGACCGGCGTTGCCGTTTCGCCAGCTCGTCGACGCGTTGCCGCGTCCCATGTCGTCGGGCGACGCGTAGAGCGCAATCGCTCTTCCAATCACGCTGTTGCGGCCGTGCAGGGAAATCCAGTGATCCGTCAACTCGATCTTATCCGCTTCCACGTTGCCCAAGTCGCCCACATGCCGAATTCTGCGCAGAAAAGCCAAGTGATTCGGACTCTCTGAGGAAACGCAAACACCTGTCTGCAGGTCCCCCGTGACGATATCTGTCGGGATTGAAGTGGTTGCCCGTCGACCGACAACCCATTGTCATGTTGCCGTAGACGTTGATGGAGAAGCCGCGAATCGTGTCTCCGAGCCCGTCGACGTAGCCCGTGATTCGAACCGGCGAGTAAGCGGCGCTTCCCTGCTCGAACAGAAGTCGGCCCACCGCCGACTCGCCGCGCACCAACGCCACAGCCGTCAACGAAGCCCCTGCAGCGCCGCTCACTAGCTTGACGCGTCTCACGCAGAATCTCACCGGGCGCCGACGAGCTTGACTCGACGGCTACCAAAGCCGCCAAGACGACCAACTTTGCACCGACCACTAGGTGCTGACGGAATGTATTCCACCGCATCGCGACGGCTGCGAAATTCGCACGAAGAGACGAACAATTCCGCGTGAGCAGAGAACCTCCCAACGTGGCGGAGCAGTACAATGAAACGTGCGCAACGGTGATGGCCCGACCGGCGACAAGACCCCACCCCCCCCCCAATGACCTCGATCAAAGAATTACACTGCATCAGCGATCTGCGACCTGCACCTTTAATTTGACCTGCGCCACACACGTTGTATGCACTCAAAAGATATTACTTTGAACAGGGAGTCGATAATGTTAAAACCAGCGATCATACGTAGTGTGGAAGAGCAATTGTTTGCACTCGTTTTAATGTTGACATACTTCTCTTAGTGCAGTTGTTACTCTCATAACCAATCCCTTTAGTTTAAGATATAAAACGGTAGCATTTGAAAACCTCCTATTTGCATGTGCTTGGAGCTTTAGTCATGCCGCCACGCGTATGTCGTAAAATTGTGACATTATCTGCATGTCCGCAATTATGTTGGTGTTGCCAGGCCAGCTATAAGATTTGCTTGCAAAACGAATTTCATACCATACGAAGAAACACATATGCCGAAAGAAAACCTAATACAATCGACATATTTCCCAATCGAAGCCGAGATCCTCTTTTCTCTGTAGGTAGTTTAATGGGATCCGAATTTCTACCAGATTCTGTTGTGCTTTCCAGTTGTGTGGTTATGCTTGGCTCCGCTGTGCCTTCGGGTTCTGTAGTCCCGCTTGTTTCTGCAGTTCCTTCAGGTTCTGGAGATGTTATACTGATGGGTACTGCAGTCCCTTCTGGTTCAGGAATTGTACTGGCTTCTGCAGTTCCATTATGTTCAGGAATTCCAGTGGGTTCAGCAGTCCCCTCAGGTTCCGGAATTCCACTGGGTTCTGCAGTTCCTTTAGGTTCAGGGATTCCAATGGGTTCTCCAGTCCCTTCAGACTCAGGAATCCCAGTGGGTTCAGCAGTCCCCTCGGGTTCAGGAATTCCACTGGTTTCTGCAATTCCTTCAGGTTCAGAAATTCCACTGGGTTCTGCAGTTCCTTCAGGTTCAGAAATTCCACTGGGTTCTGCAGTTCCTTCAGGTTCAGGGATTCTGATGGGTTCTGCAGTGCCTTCAGGTTGAGGAATTCCACTAGATTCTGCAGTCCCTTCAGGTTCAGGAGTCACATCTGTTTCTGAAATTCTGAATATGAGCACACACAGTAATGATCTATCAAACTAACCGATCGATGCTGCATGGAGCAGGTCATCAATGGAGCTTGAATTCGAGGTGGTCCCATTTCCGTTGTCGAGGCCGTGCTCTGTACACAACTTCACGAGGTTTCGTAATGCGTAAGGCGACACACTCCGAGCAAACATGGTGATGATCATGCAGAAGGGCATATAGAATTACGGTAGAAGGCTTATAGTTGCGGACCAAATGAATATGAAATACATGTACCTACTACCGAGAATGAGAAGGTTCTTTTTGAAACTTACACAATTACACCATCATAACCATGAGCCACTATTCCCTAATAATTAGCCTCTTCTTGAGGGCCTATTAGTTCATTAGCACCGCACCTAAAATGCGGCCAGTCCTCGAAAATTACCATACCAGATCCTATGACCGTAACGAAACGATTTGCCTCAGGAGAGCGAATTAGAGTGTTTACACAATTTACACCAATTTACATGTACATGTATGTATACACATGTACATTCCATTATGAATTGTTTGGTGTAGTAAATATGCATACAGGTGCTGTCGAATGGTGTTCCGAATTTCACGTCAGCCCTTTGCACCTTTGCAAATGTAGCGGTAGAGGTTGCAGGCCTGCTCGAAGCGCAGCGTCTGCGACTGGCTGAAGTTGCCGTCCGGAGGCGGCAGGGTGCAGTGAAGTTGGAAGGAGGCCTCCTGCGCCGCGCAGAATTGGTCTGCGTTGTCGAAGGAGCTGGGCGCGACATGGGCTGGCGGCAGTGCGGTGAAGTTGATGGAGCGGTAGTCGCCGACCAGGTCCGAGCAGGCGCCGGGCACGGGCTTGCGAGTGTGGCCCTCGATGAGGTGGAAGATTTTGGGTAGGGACTGCTCGACGAACAGTCCCAGCAGGGCCAGACCCTCCGTGGGGCAGTCGGCGCGTCCGAACACGTGCTGCACCATGCAGGTCATGGAGCAGCTCGCGAGTCTGCAGCCAGTAGGCCGGTTACAGGCCACAACGCCACTCCGCGTCATCCGCGTCAGCGCGACTCACTGGCACTTGCGCTTGAGCGCCACTTGAAAGAGGTCGCTGTTGCTGGACAACCCGGACTCGGCATCCGCAGCCGCCACCTCGTCCACGCACTCGCCGACGCAGGCGACCAGTTCCGTCTGCGTCTCTTTCGCGACCTGGGCGCAAGGGAAGAACTTGACGACGTCTGCAAGGAACGCCGCGGTGTGATCATCACATGGGCCGCGTGCAGCTCACTAGCCTTGAATGTGCTCGACGCAAACGAAGTCCAAAACGGCCGCGACTGACTGCTTTGCTGGCGACTCGGCGTAGACGCGCTCGCACTCGGCCGTGCAGTGCAGGAAACCCGGATTGTACGCGCTGAAGTGGACGACTGCCAGGTCATGTCGAGACTGTGTGTCGACGACAGACTTACTCGCAAACGGTCGGAATCTCGGTCCACGGATCGGTTTGACTCGCAGACTGACTGCTGTTCTGCGGGCCTCCTTCTCTGCCCGCGCGCGGTGGCACCCATAGATTCAAAGACCAGAGTCCGCCGAAAATTTGTAGGCTAACATTCTTGTTGACGTCCTTGGCGAACTGCGCGAGACAGAGGGCAACGCAGCGCTCCGAGTCGCTCGCGCCCCTGTAACGTGTCGCATTGCCTATCAGTAGTGTAACATAGTATCTACTATAGGTAGAGAAACTGTTCTCGCACCCATCAGTCTGTTGCGGCTTGACACCGACCAGAGATTCGTCGGCCACTGCTGCGTGGACAAGGAGTAGAGTGGCCGAGACGAGAAAGCAATGCCAATGCGGCATATTTGCTGACATTTATGGTTGGCGCGACCGATCGGCAAAACGGGCACAGGATGCGGCCGGCTGTGGCGGCTGTGGCGCGGCGCGGCCGACGGTGTCGACGCGCGCCAAAGTCGTTGTAATAAACCAACGTAGGAGTGGACTGTCGAAAATGAAAGAGCGCGAGAATCCGCGAATTAGTCGGCGCAGCGGAGCGCGCGCGGTCTTTGGAATTCTGCGTGTGCGTGTTGATTCTCCGTCTCGCAGCACTCTCTTTGTTCAATACTCGCGGGGTTTTCGTCTCGTCGTGACACAGGGGGAGCGAGGAGGGCGGAACACATGTCTCCCGGCGTCTGCGATCACAAGTTGCACATAGGTACATACATAACTGACGAAACAAACTCGGCTGTCTTTCAACTTTTTGGTGATTTACCTTTTCTCAACACTTCTAGACCGATCAAGCGAGAACGCAGAAACTCGATGTTCGTGTGTTGTGTCGTGTAGATCAACGAGCACAGTCATCAGAAGTCACACTGAGTGGCGACGCTGCGGCGGTGGTCTGCGGAGGTCGCGGGATGACAGCTGACTCTGCCGAGACGTGATGGGCTGCGCCTCGGCTCGAGAGTCCGCATTTGAGTCGCCTTCTCGTTGGCCGTCACTTTCTCGTACTGGACCCTGATTCGCCCGTCGGAAAAGGACGAGCGAAGAGTCGCCGCCGATGCTTTTCTTTCGCTGATTTGCACCGCGGACGATGGAGACGTCACCGCCGGAGCTGTTGCTGCGCTCGACGAGGCAAGGGACGCGGCGGCCGATGGCGCTGCCGTCGGCATCTCGTCGGAAGCGCACACGCTCAATTCGTCAAAGACGTATCCTCCGGACGACGGCGTCGTCCGCAGCCAAAGTCGCTTGTGCAGAGGCAGTTGACCGACGCTGTCCGCTTCTCCGGCCGGGGATCTTTTATGGGGAGTTTCAGCCGTGTCCCAGTAGCGATCCATGTCGACCACACTCGGGAAGTAGGCGACAGAGGCGACTTCTGACGATGCTGACGGTGGAGCAGATTTCGTGCGGCTGGATCCGCTAGTTGCCGACGGCGTGTTGCTGCAGGCTATCGACTTGGCACTGGCAACAAAATCCTCACAGCCCGTCGATGGCGTCGACCAGCTCTTCGGCGAAGCCGTTGGCGTGACGTCGGCAGAAGGCGGAAAGTCGTAGTCGTAGTCCTGGCGTATTTTCGTGTGGCGTGGACTCAGACAGGCGTTGTGCTCGCAGACGTCGTCGACGGCGACTGGCGCAGGCCGCAGCTCCGCGTCGTCGCCGTCGCTGTAGTCGCTGAGGCTGCTGCTGTGCCGACGACTGCGCGTGCAGGCGTCGACGTCGAGTCGGACGTCGGCCCCCTCGTCGTCGCCCAAGACGCTTACGGCCGTGTCGAGCAGGGACACGGCCAGCTCGGACGCGAACGCCGCGTCGACGAGGGGTCGCCGCAGACGCGCGTCGTGGCCCATCCACTCGCGCAACGACGCCGTCACCACGTGCTTCCACCCTTCCGTCGCCGTAGAGCAGCAGTCGCCCTCGACCTCCGTCGACTGTGAGGTCGATTGCATTCTCCTTTCAAAAACGACAGAATTAAGCTGATTAATTTTAATGACCGTCAGCGTAGCTTGTCGCTGTTTTATCTCTCCTTTTAATATGGTTGCCACAATGCTTTACCGCGATAGATTCAACAGCATTTGTAGGTCGACGGCAACATGTCTTTGTTGAGTCAGTTTGAATTTTGACTCAAAGCAAAAGCGTCACTCGTGGATAGGTGACCATCCAAGACGGTTTGGAAGAGGTTTTTCCAACCCCAGATTCCGATGCTGAAATTCAGAGGTCAACACGATCAAACCAACTTCTCTTGTGTCACATTTGACTCGTACACAATTCTAGTGAGACACTGATACGGTCAAATACAAGTCGCCATCACGAAATATCCGTACGATTAGAATAGTAGTCTAGTCGGCTTGAGCGGCTACTACTGCAGCTGGAAAGCGTCGTGCTGCGGGAAGCGAGTGCGAGGGTCGTAGTTCCGAGCGGTGTCGTAGAAAGTGTCCCTAAGACGTGGTCGGTCGGCAGGGCGCTGTTACCGTGTCTCAGTCGGTCTGCGAGTCGCTGTTGTCGGAGGCCAGTCCGCTTCCGGGCTGCGTGGCGCACCGTCCCGCCGTGATGACGTCACTGCTCTGCGTGCGCGACGTTTCGTCGACCTGGACGTTGCTGCTGCTGCTGTTGTTGTTGTTGTTGGCCGTGGACGGCTGCGTGCTGCTCGTCAAATTCGTCGCCTGCTCGGCCGTACTCAGTGACGACGGCGCTGACAGTTCGTCGCTGACATTCAGTTCGTCCGAGCTCGTGCCGCCGCTCAGAGTCTCGACGGCGACCGTGACGACCGGAGCGGTTTCTTCTTGGCGTTCGCTCGCTTGCGTGTCGTCCGTTGCCAGCTGAGTCGAACTAGCCTCGCTGATCGGCCGAGTGACAGCCTCGTTCTCTGGAGCCTTGACAGCCGATTCGACTGCCGGCTGGGGCTGGGACAGAGGCTGAATGGGGCGCTGCCGACGGAGGCCCGATCGTTTGCTCGGTTTCACAGCTGCTGGCGGCTGCTGCGCGGTCTTTGGAGGCGGTCTCTGTGGTATGGCGGCCGCCGACGAAGGAGTGACCTGCTGATGGATGGTGCTGGCCAACTGGACTAGAGAGGCCGGCTGTCCATGCTCGACTCTGATCACCGAGACGGGCGGCTGATCTCGAACACCGACTCTGGGATGAGATCGCGGCTGAGCGCCCTCCTCCAGACGCCTCTCCACGACGATCGAAGGGCCGCCTTCCGAGGACGCGAGGTGCCACTTTGCCAGAGGAACGGCCATGATCTGCAGGCAGCCGATGAGCACGAGCATGGCGGCCTCGCTGGGTCGTCGGCCCCAGGCGCCCACGCCCTCCCTGGTGCTGGAGGAGTGTCCGAAGGAGCGGGCGACGCCGACGACGAGGCTGACGAAGCCGAGGAAGAGGGCGAGCAGCATGTAGCCGTAGAGGAGCACGCGCTTCGCCGCCTGCCGTCCAGGCTTGGCGAGCGCGAGCGCGGCGAGGCATGGCGCCTGGACGAGCGCGAGTGCGGCCGCGTAGCAGCTGGCGCCGATCGCCCAGTTCTCGTCGGGCGTCGCGCCGCCCGCCTCGTAGACGAGCACGCCGTTGCAGACGACGCCCAGCGACGTCGCCAGCAGCACCACCACGATCGTCAGCAAGAAGTTCGCCGTCACCGTCGCCCAGTCCGTCGTCGTCGCCGACTGCTGCTGAGATTCGACAATCTTTGCCGAAGTCGGTCGTGCCTTTCGCGAGCTCGCGGCCGTCGTCGGCGGCGGCTGGCGTTGCTTCGGCTCTTTCGGCTTGCGCTTCGTCGCCCAGAACGGCATTTTTAACTACGGTCTTTCCTTGGATTCTTAAAAGTAAACAAACAGGTAAAGTAGATGTGAAACAGATCATGAAAACACGAATGTTTAATTGAGCATTGAACGATTTTTGTTATGTATCCAAATTGAGGCGTAAATTCTTTTTAGTACCTGTCTACAACTGTATCTGTTACAAACAAATAGGTGTCTCGGGTGTTCCGAGAAGAGATGGTAGAGTTGAGAGTTTGATTGCCGTGATTTTTTGGTGTTGAAATGTTGAATTCGCTACACGGCTAGCTTTCGTGTGCTCCCTAAAGAGTGTATCCCCGATTTCGCACGTCGACAAAATTGAAAGCGGGCGATGTCGGGTGTCGTACCGACCGATTCTGTCGACGACACCGACAGTCCACTGGGAAAGGCAGTCGTGGATGCCTCTGGCGGTATTGTCGAAGAGGCACGGAGCGAATCCAGCTCAAGGCTTGACGATGAACGCTTTTCGGAGATCAGCCTTGGCGATGGCTCTGTCGACGGCTCCGCCGGTGCAGTCGAAGTCGGCAGTCTCAACAAGAATGGGAATGTGACGGCGACGACCGCGACACAAAATGGTCAAGTGGACGACGGCGTCGATGATCGTTCTTCTCCGACCCCTCCAGCCTCGCCGACACGGTCGACAGCCGCCGGTCGGTCACCACTGTGCGATGCCAAAGTGACGACGAGGGAACAACACCCCTCAATTCCACCAACTGTTCGACCCGACGCCCAAGTGCCGTTGCCTCCCACTACGATAATTCACTCGGCAGACGAGACGGAGGAACAGGTCTTTGAGAGACTCACTATTGGGCTTCGCCAAGGTTCCGTTCTCGACAAGGACTTTGTCGACTCTCTATTCTACGCTGTGCGTTCGTCGTCGTCGTCTCTTCCGCGCGACGCCGTCATTTTTTGCTTTGAAACCTTTCAGTTAGTGGGCGGCGCGGTGGACATCGAGAGCAAGTTCATAATTCAGAGTCCGGCCACAGTCGGCAGACTCGTGCGCTTGGTGGAGAATGCGCCCTCTCAGCTGCAGGTCGGTGTCTTCTTCTGCCAAAAGTCAGCGCAGCACGCATGCAGAGGCTTGCTTGGTGCTTGAGGCGGAGGTCTGGAGCCTGTTCGCGGCCGTGC
The DNA here is from genome assembly GCA_030248085.1 of Paralinhomoeus sp. GSCO2_6. Taxonomy (NCBI): domain Eukaryota; kingdom Metazoa; phylum Nematoda; class Chromadorea; order Monhysterida; family Linhomoeidae; genus Paralinhomoeus; species Paralinhomoeus sp. GSCO2_6. The sequence continues at coordinate 40,754 of JASAMY010000542.1, forward strand.
TGCGCAAGAGTCAGCGCAACCTGCAAGTCTGCACCGAGGTCGGGCTCTTCTCTCTACTGCTCGACCAATTAGAGACTGCCGACAGTATCGTGGCCGGTGAGTGAGTGCGCGACAGACCGAATGAGTGCTCGACAGGTGGGAATCGCGGTCGTTGGCAGACTTGTTCGTGGAGATCCTCACGGTGCTGGGCACGTACAGCGTCACTGTGAAGGAGCTCAAGCGCATGCTCCGACTCTTGAGGGTCGTCGATGGACAATGGGTAGGCGCTCTCGCCCTGTCGCATACTCACTCGCTGGTGTGGGAACGAGATGCGTCGTGTCGTGTGCAGCGAGGCAACAGCGCCAAGCTGCTGAAGGTCATGCAGCAGATGCCGCGCAGGGACGGACCCGATGTCTTCTTCTGCTTCCCCGGACACGCGGGCGCGGTGCGTGCTTCCTTCTGGCAGCGGGGTCGCTCGCTCGCTCGCCCATCTGATGAGGCACCTCGTCTCTAGGGAATTGTCCTGCCGCCCGTGGCGCGCTGGCCCTACCAGGCGGGCTGGTCCTTCAGCTGCTGGCTGCGCATGGACCCCCTCAACGCGGTCAGCTTCGAAAGAGAGCAGCCCTTCGTCTACAGGTCGCCTTCTTTGGCGCCGAATTGTCGTACTTACCGGGAGAACGCAATTACAGCTTCCGCACGTCTCGCGGCATCGGCTACAGTTGCCACTTTGTGGGCAGCTGTCTGGTATTGACGGTGCAGAAGGGCCGCCTCGTGACGACCAAGTGCGTCCGACGGGAGCTGACGCCGCGACGGTGGCACCATCTGGTCGTCTCCTACCAGTACAGTCGGTTCGGCAGGAGCGACGTTCACTGCTACGTCGACGGACAGCTCGCCGACTCCTTCGACCTCGCCTGGGCCGTCAGCGTCGCCACTGGGGAGGTAACCAAGCGGCGGCGCCTAACCCTAGTCCCTGTCGGCCAATGTCCTTGGCGGCCCTCGTGTCGCGATACCCAACTGCGTTCAGCACTTCGACAAGTGCTTCGTGGGCTGCGGCTCTGGCTCAGTGGACACGCCGGTGGAGACGGCCGCCGACTCGGCCTTTTGCGGCCAGATGGGCGCGGTCTACGTGTTCGCCGAGTCCCTGAACCTGCAGCAAGTCAACAGTCTCTACTGTCTCGGCCCCTTCTACCAGAACCAGTTCAAATACAGCGCAGAGACCGACCTGCCTCAAGGCTACAAACAGGCGAGTCGAATGCAAGCACTGCAACGCAGCTAGTGTCCGAACCCTCTCGTGTTCAGCACCTTTTCGACGGCAAGTTGAGCGGCTCTCTCATGTTTGCCTACTGTCCGAAGAACTGCGACCGACAACTCTGTCTCGACTCCAGCCCCAAGGAGAATACGTCCTACTTCGTCCATTCCCCTCACGCCGTCATGTCGAACGTAGGCGGCTGTGCGAGCGTTGCGCTGCGACTACGGTGGTTGGGGCGCGTCGCGTTGCAGGGCACGCAGGTGGTGAAGACGCAGTCGGTGCTCGCGTCCCTGCACTCGATCGGCGGCGTCCAGACGCTGCTGCCGCTCTTCCAGCAGCTCGACTGCCCGCACGCGCCCCACGCTCGCGTCGACTTTCGCATGTGGTCCGTGCGACTGCGTGCGTGCGTGCCTGCGTGGGCGCGGGATGGACGCAGCGGCGCGTTGCAGCTCGACGCTGCTCAAGGTCGTGTCCGTGTTCCTCGAGTGTTCTCCGAGCAGTCAGCACGAGCTGCTGCACACCAAGGGCGTGTTGGTGATGAGTCAGGCTCTGGTGCACGCCTCCAAGGAGCACCTCAGCAGCGAGGTACTCGAGACCTTTCTTGGCATGGCCAAGTTCCTCCTCTCCATTCCCACCGGCATTCCCCTGCTCAAGCAACTCTTCGACCACGTCCTCCTCAACCCGCAGCTCTGGATATACACCTCCTCACAGGTACGCCCTGGAGAGCAGGCCACAACGCACGGTACCGCCCAGGATCGTTCAGATTCAACTCAGACTTTACGAATACCTCGCGACGGAATTCATGGCCAACGCGGCCTTCAAATCGGCCGTCCGCCGCAGTTCGGCCGTCATACAGATGCTGCACAGTCTCAAGTTCTACTACTGGCTCGTCAACCCGCAGGACAGGAGCGGTCTGACGCCAAAAGGCGCGGGTGAGGCCACCACGTGTTGACACCTGCAGCAAAAATCTCTCGGCCCAACGACACCGCCACGCGTAGTGTAGACGCGACGCGACCGGCGAGGGAAGACATCGTGACTATCCGAAGTCACATTCTGACGTTCGTGCGCAAGCTGCTGCTCACCAAGGTGGACGGCCGCGAGAATAAGGACGACGAGTTTCAGGCGCTCACCAACTACATCGCCACCGTCAATGAGGTGCTTTGCTCGCGTGCCCGCTCCATAGGTGCGAGCAACTGCGTAGGGGGTAGTTACAGGTCCCCCTAACTTTGGTCCAACGTGCGCTGGCTGCAGCCTGCAGCTCCCCTTTCCTGCTGAATGTGCTCCCCGGGGGTTTTTGAGGTCTGCCGTGGGCATCATTTGTCGTTCAAATATCGAAAAATTCTCCTGCGGCGCTGTTGTACTCTTGAGCTCTGTGACTTGGTCGGCACACAATATTTTTTCTTTCAAATTACACAGTCTGAATTTTTGGAAAATTTAATCCCCCACTGGTCATTGACACCTCTCTCTTGCGCTCGCGCCACGAGCCAGCCACGTGCGGTGGGGAGGAGGGGAGGGAGTGGTGACGAATGATTCTAGGACGACAACCTGTACGACGTGCTGCAAGCGACGATGGCGGTGATGGCGGCGGACCCGGCGACGGCGGTGCCGGCCTTCGACCGCAAGAAGGCGGTCTGCGTCGTCTTCAAGCTGCTCGCCTCCGACAACGAGCTCGTACGCCTGCCCGCACTCAAGCTGCTCGGCTTCTTCCTCTGCAGGGCCACCGCCAAGTAGATTCCCCCTGGCCTTGTCTCTCTCTCTCTCTCTCCAACTCGTGTCCGCGGTGTCGCGTTCTAGGAGAAAGCAGGAGGTGATGGAGCCTCAGAATCTCTTCACGCTGCTCACGGAACGACTGCTCCTGAACGCGTCCCACTTGTCGATGATCACGTACAACGGACTGTACGAGGTTGGGGCTCGGCAGTTGAGTGAGATGCTGGTTGGCGAATTGACGAATTGGTGTAAATGCGTGCAGCTGCTGACGGAGCAGGTGACGGTCGAGGTGGTCCGAGCGCAGCACCCCCCTCACGACTCTGATACGCACTTCGAGAACCCCATGGTTCTGAAGGTGATCGCGACCCTCATCAGCCAGTCGCAGCCCTGTCCGGAACTGGTCAAGGTCAAGCGTCAGTTCCTCTCCGACCTACTCGCGCTCTGTCTCGCCAATCGCGACAACAGACGGTGCTCTCTCTTCTCGCGCCCTAGCGACTGCTCCACTCCACGGGGAATGTGGATCGTTTGCAGGACGCTGCTGCAGATGTCGGTCTGGCAGGAGTGGCTCATCTCGCTCGCTGACGTCTTCCCCAGCACCGAGGCCGAGAAGGAGATGAGCCTACTGGTCTACAAGATCTTCGTGCTCCTCCTGCACCACGCCGTCAGCGTCGAGTACGGCGGATGGCGCGTCTGGGTCGACACCCTGGCCATCGTCCACTCCAAGGCGAGCCCACTTTCGCTGTCCGCTGCTGACGCGACACTAAGTATGATGCCCTCCTCTCCTCAGGTGTCGTGGGAGCGCTTCCGACACGAGAACGAGGAGGCGCGCAGTCGGCGTCGCGAGTCGATGCTGAGTCCGTCGGCGGACGGTGGACGCCGCGCCGAGTCGGCCACGGAGGTGGCAGTGCGACAGACGGTCGAGCGCCTAGTTGACGACGTCGTCGCTGGCGCGGGAGAGGAGTCGGGCCGCCCTGCAGCATTGGTAGGCAGCCGCCTGTTGCCAGTGGCTCTCTCTCTCTCTCTCTCGCGGTGCAAACCGCGACGCGTCGCTCGTGACCCGATTAGGCGGAGGTGGAGGCGCCGAGCTCCATGTACCGCACGCCGCCCTTCAGCTGGTCGCACGTCCACCTGCGCCTGCTGCACGACCTGCTGGGCGCGATCGAGCAAGACGTTGCCTCTTGGAAGTGAGCGGCACCTCACTCACTACAATGGCCCTGTGTTCAATTTTCAATCTCTCACAGGAACCCCAAAGGCGCGAGTCCCCAGCAGTCGGCTGCGCATTCCTCGTCATCGTCGTCCTTTGGCGGGGGCGGCGCGGCGGCGGGGACGCTGTTGACGCTGATCGACGTGGTGAACGGCACGGAGAAGCAGGTCTACGTCGCCAACGTCGTGCACATGCTCTCGCAGCTCTCCGACACCCTCATCATGGCCTGCGGAGGCCTCCTGCCCCTACTAGCCGCCGCCACCTCCCCCAACGTGCGTTCCCCCCCCCCCCCCCTCTCAGCGAGCCCGCGGTCACGAACAGTTCACACGCATGCGCGAGTATACGGTGCATACGAGTGCACATTGTACCCTAGTGTGCGCTATATACGAGTGCACATTGTACACTAGTATACGGTATATGCGATATATACTGTACGAGTGCACATTGTACACTAGCATACGGTATATGCGGTGTATACTGTACGAGTGCAAGGAGTATGCGGTACATACTAGTGCATGGTATGTACCAGTACATAATATACGAGTATACGGTATATACGAGTGCAAGGTGTGTACGAGTATACGGTATATACAAGTGCAAGTGTGTACGAGTATACGGTATATACTAGCGCACGGTATGTACGAGTATATTGCATATACCAGTACGCGGTGTTGACGAGAACACAGTTCATACGAGGTACACAGCAGTACACGGAATATCTGAGGAGTACACGCATATATTGGGTAGCTGCTGTGCAGCGCGTGTGCGGCGTTGTGTGTCTAGAGCGAGCTGGAGGTGGGCGACACGAGTCAGCAGGGCCTGGCGGTGGAGGAGGCGACGGTGCTGCTGCTGCGCTTCGTCACGGCCGCCGAGACGTTCGTCTTCGCCACCTCCATCAGCTTCGGAGAGCTCGAGAAGGAGAAGAACGTGCCCAACGGCGCCATCCTTCGCCAGATACTTCGCCTGGGTCTGTCTGCTGCTCGAGGTGCTAGTCTGGTTGGTCACAGAGCTCGCGCCCGTCTTCAGTCGCAACCGTCGCCGTCCGGAACATCCTCCAAGAGCGTCTCGCACCTTCCGCCGCCGTCATTCCTGCCAGCGGCGACTCGAAGAAAAGCAGTCGTCTGCGGAACATACAGCGCTTTATCACGTCGAATTTCGACCATCTCAATGGGGTGCGTGGAGTTGTCTAGCTACGGACCGTTTCACTGTCTCATTTCGCGTGTATCCGCTTCCTTTGTAGGAGCTGCGCGTACTGCTGGAGGTGGGCGCGGGCGTGCTGGACGGGGAGCAGCTTCTGCAGGAGTCGGATGTGTCTCGGCTGAAGGCGGTTGTGTACCGCGACATGGAGGAGACGCAGCAGGCGCAGTTCCTGGCGCTCGCCGTCACCTATCTGCTGTCGGTGCTCATGGTCAGTCGGTACCGCGACATCCTCGAGCCGCCCTCCTCGCCCTCGCCCTTCTTCCGCGACAACGACCGACACACTGCCGTCGACGACGACGACGGCCGCCACCGTTCCGCGTCCTCTCGCGCTTCTCCGCCCGCTGCCCCCGACGAGCAGACGCCCGAGCAGCCGCAGACAGAAGGCGACAGGTCGACGACGCTAAGTAATGGCCTCAAGGGCGCGAACGCAGCCGAGTGGCGCGACGTCGACTTGGATGAAAAGGAGGAGAGAGTGGGAGGCGTGTCGGCGATCAGCACCGCCACCGAGGCGGGCGTCGCGGACGTCCGACACCCAGACGAGTACAAACCGGCGCAGCTGAAGAATGTCGAAGTGGGTGGGGCCGGCGTCCTTGGGGCCGATTACCTCCATGCCTCTTTGCTCCAGGGTCGCGACGCGCCGCTGACGACGTCGACATTGTCGCGCGAGCGGCAGGAGCACCTGACGGAGAAGCTGCGCAAGGCGCTCCACAACGCGGCGCCGCTCTTTCGCGAGCTCATGACCGACTTCCGGTCGTTCATGCAGCAAACGTTGCGCGGCACGCACAACCAGGAGATCATGCAGGACTACAGAGGCGAGTCGTATTCCCTTGTAGGGCGGTGAGATGCCCTAGATTACAGATGGCGTGCTTCCGGATGTCTTTGGCTAATGATGTGGCTCTAGACAGGAAGGCTTCTTGGAGATGGGTATGCTATGGGCCATTGACGGCCTCCTAGCGTTGCCCCAAATGTGCCCCAAAAATAAGAAAGAAGGCGGAGTGGGGAAGCCAGAGAACGGTTGCAGTGCTGTCGACTCTGAAGAATCGCCAGGGCTCGGTGATCGAGCTGGTGATGCTGCTCTGCTCCCAGGAGTGGCAAACCTCCCTCCAGAAGCACGCCGGCCTGGCGTTCATCGAGTTGGTGAACGAGGGACGCCTCATGGCGCACACCGCGCGCGACCACATTCTCCGCGTCGCCAATGAGGCGGATTTCATACTCAACCGCCTCCGTGCCGAGGACGTCTCCAAGCACGCCGATTTCGAGGTGCGTCACCCACCTGCCGGCCGCCCGCCCGTCCGTCCAACGCATCGTCGCCGCTTCGCTCGAACAGACGCAGTGCGCGCGAGCGTTCTACGCGCGCAAGGAGGAGGAGAAGACGTGCGACCACCTCATCACCTCCGCCCGCAGACGCGACGCGGCGGTCGCGGCGCGCGTACTCGACCGCATCCACCACATTCTCAGCAGTCCCCACGGCGCCTGGGAGCCCGCTGCCGACAGGCGCGTCCTTTTCCTTCTTGTCAGCCTGCGTATCGTCAGTCGAAAGTATGCGTCAACACGTTGCAGAGTGCAAGCGTTTTGGAAGCTGGACGTTTGGGAAGACGACAGTCGGCGCCGGAAGCGCTTCATTCCCAACGCGTTCGGTTCCAGTCACCCCGAGGCGGTGCTCAAGCGACCGGAGACGAAAGGTGCGCTGACGGACCGATGGCTGGGAAGCCGCGCCTGACCGATTGCAGACAAGTCTGAGGGGAGTGCGGAGAGCGCGGACGACATGGTGGCCGCCGACGGCTTGTGGGCGCCGCCGACTCTGCTGAAGACGGCGCCGGCGCAAGAGCTCGTCGACGCCTCCGACATCGCGACCTGGGCGTCGGAGCCCGAAGGTGCGTGGCGGTGGCGGCTCGCGCGGCACTTAGCCTCGCAGTTGACCAGCGAGCGTTGCAGAGGCGGGCGGCGGCGGCGGTGGCGGGGCTGCGGCGAGCTACAGTACGCGGGCGAAGCTGCTGTCGAGCGGCGTGGCCGTGCCGGGCACGTTGTCGGTGACGAGCAGCGAGATGTTCTTCGACTGCGACGAGCAGGACGACGAGTACAGGGAGATCGACCAGGCGGTGCGTGAACGCGCGACATTCCTTTCCTTTGGCCGCGACGCAGGCACGTGCACTCCGGTCGTCGGTATCAGAGTAGTCTCTCTAGCGCGCGCGAGTTGAGCAGCAGCTCGCGCGTGAGTCGCCACGTCGTCGTGGCCGCCTGGTCCAACAGCTGAGCCGGCTGTCCCTTCAGCAGGTCGAGACCGGACAGGAAGTAGTGGGGCAGCTCCCGGCACTGCAGGCAGCTCACCAGCTGTAGGAGGATCCCTGAAACGCGCGTTGATGGCCGTGTCGATAAGGTCATGTCCGCCATACCGATGAGTCGGTCGCCGATGGCCGTCTCCTCCCAAGAAGCGGGATGGGGGTGCTTCTCGCACTCGAAGAGCAGCACGGTCTTGAGCACGTACGGGACGATGGGCGTGTCGGGGAAGTTGAGGTGGTCGTCTCTGAGGGTCCGTAGAATCGAGTAGACGCGCCGTCGACAGCCGTGCGCCAGTAGGGTGTCCTCGGCCTGCGTCAGCGACATCGCCCACGCGTCCCCTTCGACCGAAGAGACGGGCAGAGAGGGGCTGGTCGTCGTCGCTGGCGTCCCCCCGGGCGCCCCCGACGACGCAGACGACGACGACGCCTGGGCCATGGCCGAAGGTTTGGCGCTCGCCGAGCAGATTCGATTGCTCTCTTTGCTGAAGGCGGCGGGAGAATTGCGCTGCAACTTGCGAGCGGCGTACAGGGCACCTGAAGAGGTCGAATCCCTCCTGGCGCACTTCGTGGGCGACCTGGGGTCCCGGCCACTGGCCGACGACGGGCCAGCGACTGGCGCTCTTGGGCCAGATGCCGGTGCAGCGGAAGGCGCAGGTGATCTGCACCGTGTACTTGTCGTGCACGAGCAGGCGGACCTCGCTGCTGTCGGCGAGCAGACGGAGCTGGTCGCCGAAGTGGCACTTCTCGGCCGCCTGGGCGACGAGCGCTTGGAAGCGGTTGCGTATCTTGCGCGCGCTGAGGAAGCCGCTGGCGGTGATGAACTCGACCCAGAGGGACATGGACCGCTTGCGGCCGTCCGACAGCTTGAGCACGGCGCAGCCGGCCACGCTGCCGTCGTCGACGAAGTTGAACACGCCCATCTGGTTGAGGTAGAGCACGACCTCGAAGTCCGTGGGCGAGTGCACGCGCGCGCCCTCGAAGCGGCCGGCCGAGTTCTCGACGAGCGTCGAGATGAACCGCGGCTCCTGGCTCTCGACCTCCTTCAGCAACGTCTGCACCATCCGGCAGACGCTGCGCAGCGCCGCAGCGGTCGCCGCCTTGCGGGGCACGACCTTGTCGTTGTAGTACCGCCCCACCTGGTACATGGCCAGCGCCGGCTGGCCCAGCATCGCGCCCACCGACCCGCTGCAAGCGAACAAAGGCCCAGTCTCTCCAGCCTTTCCGCTCCCTCTCCAGTCCCACAAAGCGCGCGCGCGCGCCCCGCCCGCCACTACCTGCTGCAACGGCTACTAGCAGCTCCCGGCTGGCGCGGAAACGGACCCCGCACCCGGCAGCGCAACTGCTTTAAAACGTCCGGAGACAATTGGCGCGGCCGTTGAAAAGGGGCGGAGTGGAGCGAACGATCTGTTATTCATAGAGGGGGAAAGGCAGCGCGCCGGCGACGACGCGCCTGCCCGGCAACCAACCGGCTGGCAGCGCGCCTCCGCCGGACACCGGCCATTAGGGCGACGTCTATGATGAAGTAGCGCCGAAGGCAGCGTCAACCCCAGCGCCATGCTAGACGAACGTGTCCCACTGCAAAGTCTACCGCCTTAGTTCAAGCGATCCCCCTGGTGAACTGGCTGGAGGGAGTCATGCCAGCGAATTTGGCAATGAAATTCGGTCGGAAGTGAAGCGAGGCCGCCCTCTCCGCAGTAGTTTGCTGCCACCACTCTCTGTCGGTCGTGTGTCGACAGTGTCAGCGCGGCGGGGGAGCGACGGCAGTTGAAATGGCGAGCCTCAATCAATCATGATAGGGCACGCGGACGGCGCTCTTACTAGTAAATAATTCAGGTGGAGGGAGGGAGGGAGGGAGGGCTCGCCATGCGTCGTTCTGTTGGGGACAGTGAGGGACGCCTGCAACGTTGGCGGCGTCCGTGTAGCGGCTGAGGCGCGCCCTCAGCCGCGCACGCAACGGTCGCGCGGCGGCGACGCGGCTGGCCGCTGCTGCCGAGGGCCAGTCTTCTCGACAACGCGGCTCCTGCAGTCGTCGTAACAACGCGTGTAATTGCGCCGTCTCCCGCCGAGTGCGCTGCTGTTTCGTCCAGAGAAATGGCGTCGCGGTCCAGAAGTCGACAGTCTCAAATGGCGCGCCGACATCAAGTCGACGCGGCGACAGACACGGGGGGGGGGCGGGTGAGGCAGCCTCGTTGTACGCACGCGCTGGGACGCCGTCGACCCTCTCGAAACGGCCGGCTGGCGCCTGAGGGTCGGTTGACTGCTCTCTCGTCTGGCCGTCGGCTGGGAGGGAAGCGATGTAACAACTTTCAGTCATAAGATGCAGCATACATACGAGAGAAGAGGGCTGACGGACGTGCTAATCTACTCGTCTCTCTTGAAAGCGAGTGCAGTACCACTGCGGCTGCCGCAGCGGCGCCAGTGACAGTGGTCTGCAAGATTTATTCGATTGTACGTCCTCTCTCAATCGATGAGCAATTAGGAGAATTACTGACTGCGACGGGCGGACGACACGCACCAGTGGCAGCATCACGCAATCTGGCAGCAAAGCAAAGCAAAGCGCACAGGTCGAGGCAGCTGGATTTTCCGGCAGGAAGAAACGTATCGATCAGATAGTACCCGTGCGTTCTGTCCACTCGCTTTCTGGTGGCCGATTCTTTTCCAACCGAGTTGCTCCAGAGATTATTGGGCCAGCCAGACATTCGTGTGTGGGGGAATGGCGACCCTCGGTCGGCAGGGCCTATCTCTTGCGCCGCGAGCAAAGGCCGAGTTACGATCCTCGTAGGCTTTGAGGGGGGGAGGGAGGGATGGCCAGGCAGGAGTCGACGGCATCTCAGAGGCGGCAGTGGGCACGTTTAATTGGATAATGACTCCTAATGACGGGCCGCATGTCGCGAGCGAGCGAGCGCGCGCTGAGGGGCGAGGTCGGCGGCGCGCGCTGGTAATGGGGCGGCGCTGTCTCGGCGTGGCGCGACCATTCGTCCGTCATCCATCGCAGGGGCCCTTTTCGCTCATCTCATCCGCTCGACGATGAAGTGGAAGCGGCACATCGTAAGCAGCGCCGACGGCGGCCGCGCTTGCCGCTCCCGCCCGTCGCTGACAAATATATCACTGGGGAGGAGCCGCCGTTGACAGCTCCGGCGACGCATGGCGGCGCTCCGAACCCCACTTGTCGATAGCTCATCGGTTGAAGACAGAGAGACAGACACAGAATTCGAGACACAGAATTCGCACAGAATTGGCGGCTGTTTGCGCAGTTAGGCTAAGGCGTTGGTTCCAAACCGCAAGGTGCGGAGTTCAATCCTCAGCGTGGCAAGACTGCCAAAAAACAGTAACCCCCTTGGGCAAGGGGCTCACGCCAGAACTGTGTCCCCTGATCGCTGTTCTCATTCATCGGTCTTGTAGAAGGCAGAGGTAACCAAGGACCCATGCGGTCCCCCTCTCGCCCGAGACTTCGGTCTCAAACTTCAAAAAAAAAAATTCTGTATGGAAAGACGAGTTGTGCAATGTGCCTACAGTGATGTGTACTACGTATACAGGGACGCATGTCGTTTCAGGTGTTACAGTACTGCGAGAACGTGCACGGTCGGTGGCACTTCCGCGAGATCCGCGCCATCTTCCTGCGCCGCTATCTGTTCGAGAACACGGCGCTTGAGCTCTTCCTCGCGTCCAGAAGTGCGTGCGTGCGCACGAACCGTCGCGCGCAGTTTGTGCCAGTCCAATAGTTCAGCGGCGATCATGTTCGCCTTTGCCGACCACGCGACGGTTCGACGCGTCGTGGAGCAGCTGCCTCGCGTGGGCGTCGGCGTCAAGTACGGCCTGCCCCAGAGCCGGAAGGCCTCGCTCATGACGCCCCGACAGCTCTTCAAGCACTCGGACATGTGCCAGAAGTGGCAGCGCCGCGAGATCTCCAACTTCGACTACCTGATGTTCCTGAACACCGTGGCCGGCAGGACGTACAACGACCTCAATCAGTACCCCGTCTACCCCTGGGTGCTGTCCAACTACGAGTCCTCGCGGCTCGACCTCACCGATTCGTCGAACTTCAGGGATTTGTCGAAGGTCTGGGAGCGTGTTTGTCGTTCTTGGATTAAGGGCAACGCTAGCTAGGAGTAGGAGGCCGTCAGTGGCCCGTGTAGCGTATGTACTCATCTCCATGGCGTCTTCTTGTCGAGAGGAACATAACTGTCCACGATTGGCCAAGAAAAAGATTCCGAGGAACTCCACCTGCAATCTAAGGCCGCGACAGCACGAAAACAATCCATCGGCAGGGAAACCCTGGTTACTGGAACCATCAAAAATCGAACCGCGAACTGTGCGCGCTAGAGACACGCTCTCTAGCACTAGGCCATCCGCTCCCCTCTGGGAGGATGTCTGGCCGGCTGGTGGGGGTGGTGTGTACGCGTGCGCGGAACTTGCAGCCGATAGGGGCCCTGACGGAGTGCCGTCGACGCTACTTCGAGCAGCGGCACGCGAACTGGGAGCACGAGACGATCCCCGCCTTCCACTACGGCACGCACTACTCGACGGCGGCGTTCGCGCTCAATTGGCTGCTGCGCGTGGAGCCGTTCACGACGATGCACATCAGTCTGCACGACCGCAAGTTCGACTCGGCCGACAGGACGTTTCACTCGATCGCCGACGCGTGGGCCTCCTGTCAGCGCGACTCACACGACGTCAAGGTGCGTCCGCGCGCGCGTGCGCCCTACGCCCCCGCACTTTGACCACTCGACGGCAGGAGTTGATTCCCGAGCTGTTCTTCATGCCGGAACTGTTGCGCAACTCGAACGGCTGCCGATTCGGCAGGAGGGACGACGGCGTCGACGTGGACGACGTTCAGCTGCCGCCCTGGGCCGACGGAAGCCCCGAGAAGTTCATCGCCTTACACAGACGAGTGCGTGCGTGCGTGCTTGCCGACTGCGCGCGAGCCAGAGGAGGTTACGTGGGGCGTGGTGTGCAGGCGTTGGAGTCGGACCTGGTCTCGTGTCAGCTGCACCAGTGGATCGACCTGGTCTTCGGCTACAAGCAGCGCGGTCCGGAGGCAGTGCGCGCCGTCAACGTCTTCTACTACTTGACCTATGAGGGAGCGGTCGATCTGTCGAAAGTGGCGGACGACGCGACTCGACACGCCCTCGAGAACCAGATCAAGAATTTCGGCCAGACCCCGAGCATGCTGCTAGCCGAGCCTCATCCGCCTAGGCAGTCCATCATGACTGTGGTTAGCCGGGAAGCAATCTGGCAACTGGCAACTGAAGGCGTTGCACTCGGTTTTCAGAGTCCGATGATGTTCCAACCGGTGTCGGACGACTTGTGCATGGTCATGAAGTTCATCTCCAACTCGGCTGTGGTTCACCTCTCTGCGAACACGATGCCGCAGCAGTCGATACCCTGCGTCGTCTCGATCACGGCCAATCTGGGCTTTGCCCTCAATCGGTGGAATAACGAATACGGCACAAGTCAGTTGGAAGCGGCTACGGTGTCCTCTGTTACGACAGCGGACCCGTGACGTCACTCGTTTGCAGCGTCGCCCGCGCTACCACACGGGCACGGGGACGGAGCGCTGAAGCGAGACCGCAGCGCCGTCGAGTCGAGTGCCAGTCGACCGCCGGACCTTCCCCTGACCGTCGACCCGCTTTTGGCGTCCGGTAGTGCCACTGCCCCGCTTCCCCAGCTCTCGCAGCGCACTCTCGCCGACTGCAGGCAACCCCGCGGTGCCGGTCGCTCGCCGGCACCTGGGCGACGCGTTTGACCAGCGACTGGGCGTGCGGAGCTGCAACTTCGTGACGACGCCCGACTCGCGCTTCGTCATCAGCTGCGGCTACCCCGACTACTCGATGCGCGTCGTGGAGACGGAGCAGGCGCGCGTCCGTCAGGTCGTCTACGGCCACCGCAATCTCGTCGGCTGCCTGGCCCGCAGCGAGGGCGGCCTCCACTCCGACTGCTACGTCGCGAGCGGCTCGGCCGACTGCACGGTGCTGCTGTGGCATTGGAGCGCCCAGACGCAGAGCGTCGCCGGCGAGTACAACGCCGCGGGCGAAGTGGCCGCCCCACGGGCCATACTGACCGGTCACGAGAGCGAGGTCACCGCCATCGTCGTCTCGGCCGAGCACGGTCTCGTCGTCGACGGCGCCAGGGGTGCGTCGTTCGCTCGCTCGCTGCTTTCGGCTCCTCCGGCCGAAACGACCGTTCAGACGGCGCGGTGCTGGTGCACACGACGCAGGGCGAGCTGCTGCGCTGTCTGCGGCCGCAGTTGGGCCAGCCGAGGGAGTCGCGGCCCCTGCAGGCCGACCTGCTGCTCATGTCGCGCGACTGCTTCGTCCTCGCCGTCTACGGTCGTCGGCAGCTCGTCGTCTACACGACCGCCGGCAGGCTCCACTGCGCGCGCGAGACCGACACCGACGTCGAGGTGAGCGCTGTCTCGTCACTGCCCCCCTCCCCACCCTCCGATGAGGGTTGCTCCCACCGCAGTGCGCGACGCTGACGCGCGACGGCGAGTACGCGGTGGTGGGCGGGGACGCGGCGGACGTGAGCGTCTACCGCCTCTTCGACCTGCAGCTCCTCAAGAGCTATCCGCCCTGCGAGTCCGCCGTCCGCTCAGTCGCCATGCCGCACAGTCAGAAGTGAGTCAAGCAGCGGCGGCACTGTCCCCGCAAGGCGCGGATGGGCAAGCGGCACCGAGCGCGTTGGCGTTGCAGATTCGTGCTGGCCGGCTTGGCGTCGGGAGCGCTGGCGGTGTTCAACATCGACCTGAACAAGTGGAACGCCGAGTACGCAGCCAGAGGCAGAGCCGCGAGACGCTAGAGAGTCCGGCGGTATTATTGAGAGGTCCTCTCCGCATCAGTGGCAAATATCAGCAGCAGCAGCAGCAGCAGCAATACAGAGGACTAATGAAATTCGTATTGTGCACCGTTGTACGTACTGACGCGCGCGCGCGTTCTCTACAGTAGTGTGTAAGCTAGATTCGCGGCGGCTTGCGTGCGTTAGGTTCCCCGTTTCGCGGCTGCCGGCACAACTGAAGCAGCACACTTTAAGCGGCAGCCTTTTTCAGTTGTCGACAGACATCTTCGTTTGCACTTTTATCACCGCGCCCCTGGGCGGCCCTCACTCAATTCGCACGGTTTTATTTATGTACTCCCGTTCGTGCCTCGCGTTCCACCACCACCGCAGACACCCTCCCTCTTGTTTTGGTTCGATTGGTTTTTTGGTTCGTCGCAAGCGCTGTGTTACACACGTTTTTTTCGGGTATGGCGGTTCGAGTTCGCTGTTGGAAACGCACCATGTCGATCACGAACAGGAAGAGAGCGCTTGTGCACAGGGGGCGGCGGAACGGGAGGGTTGGGCAACGCCACGGTGATGGCTACAAGCTGAGACAGGACGCCCGCCAGCTGCTTGCGAAGTCGTCATGTCAGTCGCAGCAGCGCTCGAGGAGACTACCAGAAGACGGAAGAGGAGGTCGCCTCGTCAGTTGAGCTACAACGGAGGCGTAAGCCAACTTTGACGTGGAGTGGACTCTGCCAGTCGAAAAGCAAAGCATTGGTGATCAAGATCAGTCGCTCCAGTAGCTTCTCTCGGCCAAGCAGCGGCGTCGACGACGACGACGACGACGAGGTTAGTTAGCAAGCCAAGCGCAGCGTCGGTTAGTAGAAGAGCCGGCCGCTGTTAGTGGGGTGTGAGAAAGTGCGGCCGGGCTGTCGTCAGACAGTCGGGGTCATTACTTCTTGGCCGCGTTCGTGGGCTGGAAGACGGCGGAGGCGGCGACGAGATTCTGGATGTACTGGCCCAGCACTTGGTTCTCGGAGCGCAGCTTCAGACTCTCCTCCTTCACCATGTCCACGCGCTGCGACAGGTCTGAAACGAGACCCAGCAGTCGGGCGTATATGCTAAGAATCCCAGCTCGGCTCGGAAGAACGACCGTCGAGGGTGTTCTGCAGCTCGAGAATCTGCGAGATCATGCGCGCCTTCTCTTCGGGGTCCTCGTCCGGCTCGCGCTTCGGCAGCGGCGCCGCGGGACGCGCACGGCTGCACGTGTCGTCGCCGCCCTCTAAAACTCGCCCATAAAGTTGAAGTGGCGCCTCTGGGCTCCACCAGCGGTCACCAGTCAGCGCTCACCATCCGCGTCGTCGTCCGCGAGGGGAATGTCCGCAGTGCAAGGCTCCCCGTCCACCACAGCCGCCAAAGACATTCTTGCGTTTGACAGCGCACCACCACCACCTTCGCGTTGGGTCCCGTATCACGACAACCCTCAGTGCAGTACAATGGATCCAATCCAACGTCACCAATGTCACCATTAGGCACCAAAATAAGACATGTGACGCGTGCGTGTTTCTCTTCACGAGGAGAATACTGGGTTGTTATTGAACATTTTGTGCGAATGATACAAGTCTGTTGTAAGCAACACTTCCAGTTTCAGTTTCAGAGTGTAGATTCGATTTCAGTTTCGGTAGAAATAGATTCGAAGGTTACAGAAATGTTGTGGAGCGCTGTGTGGTAACAACAAGTCATAGTGTAAACTTTGATGAAGGTAATGCTCAAGTACTGCAAAAAACCACTGCAACAATTACAACGAAATTTACATGCCATTTACAAATCTTAAATTGCTTATTTACATATTGGTTGACGTAGTGTACCGTATTTCATAGAAAAGGTTATAGTTGTATTGGTTTTTTTTCTTGTTACTGTGAGTATGGCGTCAAGAAGACCCACACGCAGGAAGGCAGCGCAACATTCTATATTTTGAACCAGTAGCGTAATTTCGTCCACAGAACCGGCAAAGCATGCTACAACATATTGATCCAACACAACAATCGTAGTCATTGTACCGTAATTAGTGTGGCATGCGTTGCGTTAGTGACAATGGTAACAACGGATTCTATTTTTATTGAATTCTGCGCAAGCGGTGTGCGTTATTACCCTAGCTTAATGCAGGGTACCGTATTTTACGAAAAAGAAAAAAAGTCGCGCTCCATTCGCAAATCGCAACCTAACGTATGTGTGGCAATCAATCATCGTTGAGAAATCATTGATTGAACGCGATCGAACTTCTTACCGTTGATAATAGACCACTGCGCAATTTGGGTGTGCTCGTTCAAACCCGACTACGGTACGCATACAACGCTGTACAAGTGTAAAAAGCGGGCGTCGTCCAACTAGGCGTTTACTTTTGTCATAGATTTTGGTGACGACGAGAAGAATTGATCAAAATGATCACCGACATTCAGCTGGGCGTCATGGCTAATATTTTGGGCGTGGGCATTTTTGTCATGGTAGTCATCTACCACTACATCGTTGCCAACAATACCAAGGCGCTGCAACAGCTCGAGGCCGGTGCACGCAAGGATTGACCATTTGACTACGTCTCGACTCTCGTCCGCTTTTGTTTTGTCCTTCGAGGACTGATTTGCCTTATCAGTTTGGATTACCTCCTTGATATGGCCGTTTCGTCAGCGCCATACGTAGGCGCGCAGCCGGCCAGAGGAAAGGTGCCAACCTCGCCGCCACCCGGTCTCCGCTCTCCCGGGGCCAATTCCCATTCCAGGCAAGTCCCTAGCGAGACCGACCCATTGCCCAATGCGGACGAGTGATTGATTACGAATGCAGTAGCTCGCTTGCAGTGATTACGGCCACGTGGGCTGCCTGACGGCGGTGCGGATGAGCGCATCGGCGAAGTGTTCGCGCTTCGCTCGCCGCCTGCTCAACTTCCGACAGATGGACTTTGAGTTCGCCGTCTGGCAGATGGTCTATCTGCTCGTCAAGCCCCAGAAGGTCTACCGCAACTTCATGTACCGCAAGCGTGCGTCCGTTTAAGCAGTCGTGTTCTTTTTGGCGACGTACTCTAGGCGCTCCATTCGTTTCTAGGCACGAAAGACCAGTGGGCGCGTGACGACCCCGCCTTCCTCGTGCTGCTCAGTTGCGCGCTCGTCGGTGAGTGTCGCGCGCGCGACCCGCCGTCGTCTGTGCCAGCTGAGGTAGACACGCGCGCGTCGTCCGTTGCAGTGTCGTCGGTGTGGTTCGCGCTGCTGCTGCGCCTCGACTTCTTCCAGTTCCTCCAGTTCATCTTCTGGGCCGTCTGCGTCGACTGCCTCCTCCTCGGCGCGCTCGTCGCCACAGCCCTATGGTGGGTTGGCTACCCACTCTACTTGCGCTATGAGAATGATGAGAGTCAGTGGGACAATAATGCTTGGCGCGCCCATGTTGATCGGGACTGCGTCGAGAGATGGCATAGCCCGACTCCGAGATATTGACTTGCCGCCTAAAAGGTTTTGTAGGCGGCATGCGCTAAAGAAGGAGCACTTTATCAGTCCTGCTATTAGTACCGTAAACTATCTCTGACCAGCAATGTGCACGCCAGTAGTCGGTCACGTATTCTTTCTGCCTTACCCGTTCGAGTCCAATTGCAAACCTCAGATCGAGACTATTCTTCGGAACGCACCGTCTCACTTAACTGTGTGACGTGTGACGACTGTGTGTGTGTGCGTCTGTGTGTTGCTTGCAGGCTGTTGGCGAGCCACGCGCTGCGCCGCGTCAAGGACCAGGACGTGGAGTGGGGCTACTGCTTCGACGTCCACCTCAACGCCTTCTTCCCATTCATCGTCCTCATTCACGTCGTCACCCCCGTCCTCTACCCCCGTGCGTGCATGCGTGCGTGCGTGTGCACGTTCGTACATCAGTCATCGCCCACGCAGTGTGTATCGCGGACGACGGCCTACTCGGTCGCTTCGTGGGCAACACGCTGTGGCTCGTCGCCATCGGCTACTATCTCTACATCACCTTCCTCGGTTACACCGGTACGTCCCTCGCCCGCCGCCTGCCTGCACCACCCACGCACGACCCCGCAGTCACCCACTATACGTGTCCAAGACAATGGGGACGGACAGAGGTGGTGGAAGGGAAAAATCGTTTTGGGGTGGATGAAAAATGCATCGACAACGGCACTTCTGCTGAAAATTGACTTATAAGCGAGAAGGTAACCTGGAAGCCGCTTTACTTCCGTCCGGGATGGGGTCGGCCATGCGCACTCCCTCCTGCTGGCCGCCGAGTTGTGTTGGGCGTGACACAGATTGAGGTCGGCAACTCTTCAGCGCTGCCGATTCTGCGCAAGACAGAGGTGTTCCTCTACCCGTTCACCTTTCTCTTCATCTCGTACGTTGTCAGCGTCACCGTGGGCCTGAATCTGACCCGCGTCATGATGCGACTCTACCACGTCAGAGCCGACATGGCACTGGCGCCTTGGGACAGACCCACGAACTGACAGCGGACACCATTCCTTCCCCACTCCCCCCTCCCTGTTTTGGTATGTGCTCGATCGGCCGGTCTATGTATGGTACGAAACGAATCGCGGGCGCTGCGCCGTCGACGTAACAGTTCTCTCGACGCGGTTTTCGCACACGACGCAGAGTTGAGCGGCAATCTTGTATCCTACTACTACCTATGTGGGTGGGGCAGTCGACGAGCAGCGCGGGGAGTTGGGGACGCGGGCGCTTGGGGGTGTTCACTCGCGGTATCGGAACTCTTTGTAGAAGCTCTGCACGTAGGTGAAGACGCACTTCCAGTCGGGTTTGTCGCCCATCAGCAGCATGTCGTCCACCTCGAGCAACGGCATGATGTTCCCCCTCTCCCTGCAACCGCGCGCGCGCCTTCAGTAGCACGTGTCCCTGCCTACAGTACCCATTATTACCGTAAGCGGAGTTGGGGGGGGGGGGTTAGATGTTAAGAATGGGAGAAAAAGTCCGCCAAAATAGCGTCTAATTGGGTACTGTGTGGTCAAAATACAGTCTAAATAGCGGTATTTAGTAGTTTTACTGAAAAGTATGCAGAACATCGCTTTTATCATGTTAGACAGGCTGAAATTGCTGGGGCAGGGAGGAGGTTGCTTTCCGGGTGTAAGGTGTGTGGTGTGTAGGCCACAGCTTCTCTCTCACTCGGCCACTCGAAATGCCAGTTCGAAATTGTGGCGCCTGTTCTCGGGTCGCAGTTGTGAGAAGTCGAACGCTTGCGGGCAGAAGTGGTGTATGAGCGCGCAGAAGGCCATGCCGTCGTTCCAGGAACTCGAGAAGTTGCTGATCTTGACCTGCTGCAACCGAGCGCCGCCGCGCGTATTGGCTTGCGCGCGCCGAGCAGACCACAGGGCGAGACGCACAGGGTACTCCTTGGTCTTGGCTTGACACCACCTCAGCAACGCGTTCTTGATGTCCGTTGGGCTCCGCGCTCCGCTCGCCTTTTTCGCCGGTGCCGCCTCGGGCGCCTTGTCGGCCGCTGTCGACATGTGAGATTCGCCTGTGGAAGGAATGCGCTCGATCGAAGCCGAATGCACTTCGCTGCACGCACTCACTTAGGCTGGCGATGCCGCCGAGAGGCCGATTCGTCGGCAACAAACCTAAATGTTGCGCCGCTCGGCTGTTTAGGGATAGAAGACGGTTTTGGGTTGTGTTTGGCCTTTAGAACAACGGGCGCGTTCGTCCGAGTCAATTGAGAGTGGTCCGCTCGCTCGCTAAAGGCCGCGGCTTGCCGGCGCCGCGCTGCTGCAGAAATCGACGGAGCCGAACGATCGTCCAGTCAGCTGTCTAGCCAGTGCAGACAGCTGCGAGCGCGCGCCGACGCGCACGCGCCTCCTACGCGCGCGCGCGCGCACCCTTTCGAGCGAATCGCGTCCTCTAATCGCGGTCCGCTCGCGATAGCGTTCGTTCGCCAGTGGGCGCCAGTTCGCGGCTAGCTTGCTCGATTGGCCGCTCGATCCCAGAGTGCCAGAGCCGCCGACTACGACTACTAGACTGACCGTAGAGAGTGGGCGTGGGCGCTGACGACATGTGATGCACGGGCGTGGTGGGTCCGCTGCGCGACTTCAAAGCGAAGCCGTAGCCGTTGGACGCCGACGAGTCCTCGGAACCTTTACGTTCGAATACCCATGTTTTGGTTGGCGTCGTGTGAACGCGAACTGCGTCGCTTTGACTATTGCGGAAGAAGGGTGGAAAGACGAACTCACTTCTGGCGCTGAGGTACTTGTGCCTTTCCAGCTCTTGCTGAGCCGAGACCGACGAGAATTTGCGGGCGAGCTCCAGCACGCTCTCGGGTCGGTTGATCGCTGACAGACAGCTCTCCATTGTCGAGCCCTGCAATGATGCAATGCGCGCGCGCGTGTCGGGCTATTGGGCCGGCGGACGGCTGGCTCGCCCGCATGCCCATTGGCCGGAACGAGGGCCCCCCCCCCCACTCACCGTCCGATGCTCCGCGATGTCGTCGTCGCCACACACAAACGTGACGCGCTCTCGCTCTAGCGCTCGCAGGATTTCATCTAAACAACGTGCGCGAGCGATGTCGCCAACAGTTCAATCTATCGTGTGTGCACAGCTTGTCTTGTCTGTACCGTTTGTTCAGCTTAGAAGGCGGAAATAATTGGGCGCCTCACCGTTGAAGTAGGTGTCGCGCTTCCGAGCCGGCGTCCAGGAGTGGTCGAGTCGTCTGCGCCGAGTCTCGATGAGGCTGTTCGCCCGGCCGTCGCGTCTGTGTCGGCGTGCGGTCGTCGTCGGCTCGACCCGACAAGGGGCAGCAGAGCCGTTCTCGGCGACTGGCTTCAACGGCGCCTGCTCGGACAGGCGACGCCGTTCCGCGAAGTCGGTCGACGCCGCCGCGCTGCCTCTTTTGACGCTCGTCTCGAGCGTGCCGAAGCCGCGCTGCACGACGCATGTGTGTGTGTGTGCGCGCGCCTGTCGTCTGTCGTGCCAACAATATGCGCAAACAGAAAAAATCATCGGTCACCTTGTGAGCCCCGAATGTCGTCTCGACATGAACGTTGTTCGACAGCAGTAGCATGAGGCTGTTTTCCCCTTCTGGTTTTTCCCTGACGGCCGTGGTGACGAAGTTCAACGTTGGCTCCATCCACGACTTCATCGAGTTGATCGGCTTTAGCGAGTTGGCTGCTTCGGCTGCCGGGTAGACCTTGAGTGTGGGAGTGATTTTCCTGGTCGGCGCACCATTGGAGGGCCGCGCGCAGTTCCTGAGCTCGCCGTTGGCCAGCAGCGCCGACCTGGCCGCGCTGAGAGAGTCGGTGGAGGCGTTGAGCTGCCGGTAGCCTGGGTAGAGGGGCGGCGTGACGAGCGCGTTGCACAGGGACCGATGCCGTCGCCGCTTCTCCGACAGCGTCAGCGGACCCTGACGCCGACCGCGCCGACCAGTCGGCGCCTCGCCAAGACACGTTCCGTTTGTCACAACCACGCTCATGGCAGTGCTCGAATGGGCGAGTAAGTGCACCTCTTCTACCGGGTTCCGCTTTTATTCAACCCATCCAGTAGCGCTTGTCAGTCACCAGCTGGACACACGTACCACCCGACGGGAGAAGTCCTCTGAATGATTGATATGTCGATTGGGTTCAGCACTTGAAAACGCAGCGCGAAGTTGATCGAAAGCTATCATCGTTCGAGGGGAATTGGCGCGTTCCGCGCTAGTGGGATTCGGGTAATTGAATTTTTCGGCAGACTCTCGACTTGCGCCACGGGCTAGGGCGGCGTGAATCCCGCATCGTGGGTCGTCCCAATTTGTTTTTTAGCGCCATCGCTCCAATTGGTCGGCACCGAGTGGCACTCTCGGCGCCAGGCAGCACCGCCAAGCGCCGGCTTCGTTCCGGGGCGTGTTTCAGGCGGTGGAACGCGCCTCGCGGCACAGACGTCTAGGAAATCCTTAGGGCGGCCCGGCAGAGAAGGGCCAAGCGTCGGAGACAGAGGGATTGACGACGCCGAAGAGACTCGCAGCGTCCAGCTGGCCCGCCCTCGGACCAAGGCCGGCGTGGAAGAAGAAAGGAAGCGCGCGCGCCCAGCGGCCCCGACAGCGGCCCTCTGGCCGCCCTTGTATTTATAGACGCAAACTTCCGTCCAGACGGCCGGACTGGCGGCTGGCGGCGGCGGCCGGCGCGTGGGACCCACGCCGTCGGTGGACGTTTGACAGACGCCGCTAATTTGTTCCGGTTCTAGGCTCTGGGCTGGGCTTTGCGCTTCGCCGCTCCGTCCGAAGAAGGCGACGGTCGTCGTCGCGCCACGCCTCGCCCGTCGGCCCCACTCTGGCAGGGCGAAGGCTTTTTTTGAGAGAGTGGCTTCTCTCCAGCAGCCTTACGACCGACGAAAAGACAATCGATCGATACCGAGGCGCAAGGATTTCTAGAGCCTGACGGACACGCCGACATGGACAATGTTGTTACTGAACAAGCGTGAAATGCAAAGCCATGCATGCGGTCGGCAGATCCCGGCGGAATTGAAGACGAAATTAATCGAAAACATACGCTCGACTGTGCCAGCGCTACTGGTACCGACTGCTCCAAAGCGGGGTGTGTGGGACGTGCGGGATAAGACGAGTCGACAGTGTCGCTTAATAGAGAACCGAGTAAACCTACTTTGGCGGGCACTCCTCGATTGACAGGTGGACAGCGAGAGAGAGAGAGAGAGAGAGAGAGAGAGAGAGAGAGAGAGAGAGAGAGAGAGAGAGAGAGAGAGAGAGAGAGAGAGAGAGAGAGAGAGAGAGAGAGAGAGAGAGAGAGAGAGAGAGAGCGACCGTCGACCCTGACGGGGCCGCGCGCGCGCGCGCGTCTCTAGCCTTTGAGCGCACTGTCGCGACAGCGCCACGCGCTGCTCTGTCGACGCGGTCAGCCGGCTCGGCGGGTGCCGTCTCGCACCGCCGCGTCTCCATCCCGCGATTATGTACTTGTTGTCCCAACCGTGACTCGTCCTGCTATGACTGTTCCTCTATCCTCGCACGGCGCCATAGACTGTCACTGTCATAAGTTATTCTTGTACACATCTCGTGGAAGCGGCGCAGTCAACAAAATACAGTACTCCTTTTTCGAGCATGCTTGTTTCGCCGCAACAACAAAGGACACCACAACCAAGAGTAGCAGCCTTTAACAGCGTTAAAATCTGAATCGCGTGCATTTTCTTGCAAAAAACTGAAAACTGAATTAGACGATCGAGAATTAGGAACGATTCGTCAACTACCACCCTTTAATCGAACGTGACACGAGCACTTCAGCTGTAAACGGACCGAACGTGGGCTGGGGGGGGGCGCAAATGTACCGGACCATGGCCGCGACTGCTTTTTGCGCGTAGAAAATGGAACACCCAAAACGTAACCGCCTTGGCGGTGGAGTTGGACTGCCGCTCCCTCCAGCTACGAAACACGAAACGGACCAATCGCCTCGCACACTGCAATCGACAGGAGCCAAAAGCGAGAGTTGCAGCCAAGAAACTGCACGATTCTACGAGCATTCCTTGAACGTCAAACTAATCAGTCGGCAGTCGGCAGTCGGGCTAGACAATTCCTCATACAGGGGTGTCGTTGTGGGACTATCGGTATATGTATGTCTTACGCATTTGTTTTCTGTCGGTTACCGTACTTTAAAAACATTTACATACGGTTGGTTCAACAAGACACATGTTCCTCTCCGTTCCAACAGACGGGACCAGGGACGGGACCGATATGTTATCGTTGACTATCTGAACCACGAAAAAGCAACAAACCGGTGGACACAAAAATCGCGCTCTTCGTACTCTGCGTTTATATTTGTATCTCAGAACTTCAATTACCATAATTCAAATCTTCTATTATTTACATTTATACGGTGGTCATAGCTTCATGTTTTCTAAGAAAAGCTGTGGTGTTGTTTTGATGCGGATACTTGTATATCCTCAAAACGTGCAGATTACCATAATTCAAATAACTTATTTGCATTTAGACGTTTGTCGTACTTTTTGTTTTCTAAGGGCAGTTCTGTCGTTGTTTTGGTGCAAATGTGATGGTACGTGGCAAGTGTCGGTTTCGCTTTCTTTGGCAGTCGACGAGGAGAATGGCTTTCGTCAGCGATCTGCCCCAACATTCACATGTACACAGTCTACACATGTACACACTAGTGGAGTTGCCCCATCGTATTCGTTTTTTTTGCAATATACACAACGTATGTATGCAACGTAGGTTAAAGAGCTGTGAGTACATGCTGTTAGGTAGGTAGTTTCGGCACTTTTGGTGGCCGGCTGAAACAAAACTAAAAAAAGTTGCAATCTTAAGAACTACATCATGCTCTGCCGTTCAACTATACCGCCATATGTTCACGCTATTTAAATTTTTGTGGGTTCCTCAGGTGGTGGAGATATTTTCGAAGTGAGTTAGTGCTGCTAGCCGTCTAGGAGTCGCGCAGTGGTGCAGCGGCGCGTCGTTGAGGAAGCGCCGCGAGCGCGAAAACAAGATCACGAGAGCGGAGGGGGGGGGGGGGGAGAAGCAGGAAAGTTGGCCGAGCCAGACACTTCAGACCGCTGCCGACCGACCGGCTGCAGTTCGGCGGCCGGCCCGCGAGGAACGCTACCGTCGACAGCTGCGCTAAAATTGGCCGAGGCGCGGTTTCCCTGCCCGTCGCCACTGACCCGCCAGTGCTCTCTGTGCCGTCTTTCTGTTCTATTTACCACCCGTTCTGCCTGAAAGCTCGACTCTATCGTATCCGACTCCGTACTGAATTGACGCCTCGAGCTCGCTGTGACCATGTCCGGGGGAACGACAGTGCCCGTGGAACACAACTGGACGGCCGACACGTGGGACTGGCCCCTGCAGGTTCGACTGTCGAGGCTGTGCGTGTCAGAGGACGCGCCGGCAGCAGAGGCGGCGTTCAGCACAACGACGGCGTCGTAAAGGTGATGAACACGCCCGAGAAGTTCGAGGTCGGCCTCGACGTCGCCTACTTCACGCCCAAGGAAATCGAGGCACGTTTTGCGAACATTGGCGCCAACTACGGGAGGGCGGGCGTCTAGCATGCGACATATGTAGTATGCAAATATGCAATGTAGTATGCAAATTTAATTTGCATACTCATATATACAATGTAAGGTTGCTCTCTTTTGTAGTCACACTCACTAGGCTGTGAGTCAAACAAAGACGAAACACTCAGTTTCCGAAAAAAATACACAGCCTACAAGAACAATTCCATAGAATTCAGTCTTAGGAACGTACGAGTACGCATCGTCAATTAAATGACTACCGCATGGACACGAATTCCAGGTGAAGGTGTGCGGCGACGAGCTGGTGGTCTACTGTCTGCACGAGGAGCGCGCCGACCAGCACGGCAAGATCAAGAGGGAGGTGCGCGCTCGGTTGGCCGACGCGTCTGCTGTCGCCGCACGCTCGCTCCTTGCAGATCCATCGCGCCTACCACCTTCCCAAGGACATCGACGCCGCCTCGGTCAAGTCGCACCTCACGCCCAGCGGTCCGTGTCGCCCGCCACCAACGCACGTGCACCGTTTTTACTCTATCGTCTACCGTATGGGTGTGTCTTCAGGCACGCTCGTCATCACAGCCTCAAAGAAGTAGGCATCCGCGCTCAGCACTCTCTTCAGTAAAGCAAGCACCCACGCTGAACGCCCCCACAGCTGCCGTCCTTTTGACAAGGAGTACTGCGCTCTCGACTGTCGCTAGTCTATTGTAGCTAAATACCGATGGCAAAACAATAACAAAATACGGAATTGTTCAATCCAGTAATTACGCAAATTGATTTTGTTTTATGGAAAGACTTAGAGTACTGGTGTTTCTGTTTCGCGTATAATCTTGGTTTGTCGTGCTGCCGCCAGCTCACGATTGTACCTCCGCCTGACGCGTTCACGTCGCACACACTCGCTCGCAAACATGGGCGTCACCACAATTACGCAGGCGCACACCCAAATCGTGACCAAAAACTGTGAGGGCAAGACTCTTAAAAATCGTTAGGAGCTGCTCGCAAACCCCGGATCGTTTGATGACGGTTTACTCAACTCCGAGAAGCGTGTCGTCACTCGTCTCTTTGTTAGTTAAGAGTTCCGACTCAATGTCATCTTTTGAATTTCAGTATCCGCGCGTATCGTTCCCACCTATAGACGGTATGTGTATGTAGTATGTATGTACCAGTCGTACTCGTCAGTGACGCCATGTGATGCATCAGCAACGGTAGCCGCCGGTGACGAATATCTAGTTCGACTCACATCCTCCACTTCGACGGCCAGCCCAAGAGCGCTGCGTGTTGCCTGTGTGCGACGGCCGCGCTTCCCTTTTAACGGTGAGGAGAGCCAACGCCGAGCGGACGCTGCTTGCTGGCTGGTTGCTGCGTAGCCGCTGTGCCTCGCTCGCCCTCGTGTGTTTCTGCGCTGCCCTGCCCTTAGAGAGAAAGGAGCGTCACGGACGGGGGCGCTGCGCTGACAAGGCGTGCGGTAAACGCGCGAAGTTTGCGCGCCTGCAGGCCGTTTCCCCGTCCCAACCGCGTGTTGGCGTCGCGCACGCGCACTAAAGCATGTCCTACCCCTACCCACCGCAGCAACAGTCTTACCCTCCAGTCGCCCAACCAGCAGCGCCTGCCGCCACTATCGGCTTCAACGTACGTGTGGGCGTCCGCTGCGTCGCCTGTCGACAACAAGCGCTCGCCACCCTTGCTCGCTACAGGTTGGACAACAGGGTTTTCCCCCTGCCGCTGGTGCTGGCTACCCTCCACAGCAGACAGCAGCGCCCATGAGCTATCCGGGCTATCCTCCGCAGCAGCAGCAACCGCCGGGTGGTGGATATCCACCTCAGGCCCAACAGGCTGGCTATCCGCCGTCGCAACCTCAGCCTGCCGGCTACCCGCCAGCGCAACCTCAGCCTGGCGGCTATCCGGGCCAGCCTCAACAGCCTGGCTACCCGCCGCAGCCTCAACAAGCGGGCTATCCGGGCCAGCCTCAGCCTCAGCAGCCCGGCTATCCGCCCGCGCAGCCCTATGGTCAGCCTGCTAATCAGAGTAAGCACTGTGCAGTGGGGCTGTACGGTGTACAATATGCGCTCTTAAGTGGGTCAGCAGCAGGGCGTGTACCCGGGTGGCGGTGGTGCTCCTGGCTACGGGGGGCAGCCGCAGTCGGTTCCTCAAGGCGGTATGCCCGCCGGCTATCCTCCGCAAGGCGGCGGCTACCCAGGCGCCGGGTATCCGCCTCAGCCGCAGCAGCCTGCTTACGGTGGCGCTGCGGCGCCCATGGCTCAGGCTTACGGCGGCGCTCCGGCCGGTTACCCGGCCGCTGGCGGACTCTCACAGCCGTACGGAGGCTCTGGCGGTGCCGGCTACCCAACTGGCGGCGCTCAGCCGTACGGCGGTGCCACCGGCGCCGGCTACATGGGCGGCGGAAGTCCTTACGGAGGTGCGCGCCTTTTGGTTGTCGTCGACTCAAGCGAGCGGACTGTTGTCGCAATGCGCAGGGGGCGCCGCTCCGCCCGGTGCGGCTGCGGGAGCGGTGGGGCAGCCGACGCAGGGCACGGTGCGCGACTGGCCCAACTTCAACGCGACCGGCGACGCGCAGGACCTGAAGAAGGCGATGAAGGGTTTGGGCTGCAACGACACCGCCGTCATGAACATCCTCTGCCGGCGGTCGAACGCCCAGCGCCAACAGATCGGCGCCTCCTACAAGCAGATGTACGGCAAGGCAAGTCGCGCTCGGATTTCTGCTGCCGCTGTCGACAGCGCTCGGCGGAGGCCCTACCAATCAACAATGTCGTCACATTTTCAGAACTTGGTAAGCGAGTTGAAGACCGAGCTGCGAGGCAATTTCGAGGATCTCGTCGTGGGGTTGATGTATTCGCCAGCGTCTTTCGACGCGCGCGAGCTGCGCGCCGCCATGCAGGTTGGCGACGTGACGTGGCTACGGGCCCTGACGCTTTGGCGAAGGAGAAACTGCGATCGATCTTAGGGCGTGGGAACGACGGAGTCGACCCTCATCGAAATCCTCTCAACGCGCACCAACGCGCAGGTCCAAGAGATACGCAACGCCTACCGCTACAGTGAGTGTTGCACCCCGCGGAGTTGTCGTCAGGAGACCGGTGGTGTCTGTCGGCAGTGTTCAACCGCGACTTGGAGAAGGACCTAGTGAGCGAGACGTCGGGCTACTTTCGGCGCTTGCTCGTCGGCCTGTCGACGGGCGGCCGCGACGAGTCGGGCCGCGTCGACATGGCCAGGGCTCAGCAGGATGCTAACGTGGGTCGGGGCATTCGTGGCGGGGGGGGGGGGAGAGGAGAGCAGACGGCGACGGCAATTCCAGGCGCTGCTGAAAGCCGGCGTCAAGCGGATGGGCACGGACGAGAGCACCTTCAACGCCATCCTGGCCGGCAACAACTGGAACCAGCTCCAGGCCGTGCTCACGGTGAGGAGCTGCATTTCTGCTCGCGGTCTGAGAGACGAACTGCTGGTCGTGTGCGTACCCGCGTCGGCAGGAGTACCAAAAGATGGCCGGTCACGATCTGGAGACGGCCGTCAAGCGAGAGTTCAGCGGCGACATCGAGGACGGCCTCGTCAGCGCCGTGCGCATAATCCGCAGCCGGCCCGCCTACTTCGCCGACCGCCTCAATCAGTCGATGAAGGTCCCGTTTTTTTTATGATGGCGTTTGGACAGTTGTGCAGTGGTCCGCGCTTCAGGGCATGGGCACCAAGGACCGCGCGCTCATCCGTCTGGTCGTGACGCGCTGCGAGGTCGACATGGTGCAGATCAAGCAGTCCTACCAGCAAATGTTCGGCAAGTCGCTCGAACAGGCGATCTCGGTGCGCCCCCCCCCCCCTCGCCACCCTCATGACTTCCCCCTCACCGAGCGCATTTAGAGCGACACTTCCGGCAAGTACAAGCAAGGCCTGCTGGCGCTCGTCCAGGGTTTCTAGCTCCACACCGACTTTGGTCGCGTCGCGTTCCTAGCGCTGCCGTTCTCGCCCCAGTGACAGACAACGCGCTTTCGCTATCGACAGCCGAAACCGTTGTGCAGCGCCCGCTCGTCTCTCGGTGTGCTCGTGCTCGGTGGAGGTGGCTTTGTGTTCACTCGCTGCGCCCCACTATCTCGCTCGACGTGCCAACTTTATTTGCTGAGTATATTTAGTGAACGCCTTTTCAAACGGTCGCTTTTCTACTTGGGCGCATAGTAGGGCTGGGAGTGCGGCGGACCCATGTGCTCGCAGAGGACCTTGCGGCCTCTCTTCACCGGCTTGAAGGGGTAGCAGCAGCAGCGGCAAGAGGCCGGCCGGCCGCGCACTTTGCGTCTGAAAAATAGGTGTCGACACGTTGGCTGGCGAACGGAGATTGGCGCTTGGGGGTTACGCGTACGAGGAGGGAATGCAGTTGGACCACTTGAGCGAGTAGATGGCCGGCAGGAACTCGGCCGGGATGCCGGTGAGCACGGGTATCTCGCTGGGCCACATCTTGCAGACGCCTCCGTTCTTGCGCAACGTGCTGTAGCTGACCGTGCAGGCGTGGTCCTGCGAGTGGCGCAGCTGGCGCGGCTGACACAGCTGCTCGGCCACATAGAACGGCTTCATGTTCACGCCTCTTCGTCCCCTGAAGCGCGCTCGAAGCGTTCTCGGCGCTGCACTCGCGACGCGCTCGCGCTCACCTGACTGGATCGAGGTGGCAGCCCGGCGGCGATTGGCCTCGTCGAGACTGCAACGCACCGGTTCCGTTTCGGGGACAGCGGAGGGGACTGCGGGGAAGCAGGCACTCACCGCTCCGCAGCTCTGTCGGTAGGAGCACATGCCGCACGGCTTTTTGTTGGCCGTCACTTTGGACAAGTAGAGGAAGAAGTTGTTGAGCGCCACGCCGAACCTCTCCCGAACCATTTTGAAGAACCAGTGCTTCTTGCACCTGGGCGACAGCTGCTCCAGGTAGAGGTTGTCGTTGCGGCTGAGTCGGTTGCGTGTGACCGCGTTGAGCGGCCGCGTCCAGATGCAGGGACCCCACGCCGACCAGTGGGAGCATTCTTTCCGTCGGTAGGGATTGTCGAAGACGGAGACGAGCTGGGAGCTCGCTGAAAGCACACGGAGACACTCGCTCGACCGCCAGTCGGCACGCAGCCAGCCCACCTGGCAGGACGCCCGCGGACGCGAGCAGCAGCAGCACTCCGAGAACGTTCATGGCGCTGCGATGACGCTCGCAGTACGACTCCACTAGAAAGTGACTGCGAAACTGCCTCCGTCCCAAATGCGCCGGCAAAGAAGGGATGGGGCTTCGTGGGCGTAATCGGCGCGCCGACGACGCCCCAGGCGAGACGGGGACTTGCGCTACGTGAAGGATGTCGTCGCGCGAGACGAGTTGCGAGCAGCGAGAGTGCCGACGCACGCTGCGCCGACAGCCGCTGCAGTAGCAGCCAGCAGAAGCCGGTACTGGCCTTGTCGTCGGCATCGACGACGACGTCGTTCGTTACACAATCGACGCCCCACAACAAAACATGGGACCGCGCAGCGCCGCAGCGCTCGCTTCGACGTTCGCGGCCTTGCAACGCGCCTCTGCATTGCCGCAGGACGGGTCGACTCGTCGTCGTCGACGGCGTGGGCAAGAGAGACGGCGGCGTTGCGCCCGAGCGCCCATCGCAATCGTAAATTACAGCGGCACTCTTAATGGATTTCGCTACGACGTCGTGCTGCAACAGTCCCTCACGCTCACTAGGCATGCTGACGACATGTGCGTACGCATGTGTACATTAGTTGCCGATCTGAACATCTCAGCTCAGTCCATTCAACCACGGTATTACTGTATACTTCGACATTTCTTTGCAGCGCTGCTCCTGCAGAGGCATGCAGGCGTGAATGAGGCATGCTGGCTAGAAGAGAAGTATGTGGGGCTGGGTCGGATCACGGATTTGTCGAAAGCTGGTTTGGTATACAGCTACAACTTTTCTGAGTTGTGCTTGACACCGGTTGTGCTTACGATTACGACCGAGGTTGTGTTGTGTCACTATTTGCATATGGACATACCATACCTCGCAGGTATGCAAATAACCGTGCATAAGTATGCAAATAAAATCCCAACAACTAGTGCGGAGTTTGAAAAAACTTAAAAAATTAGAAGGTGACCACGGTACGAGGTCGAGGACAACTATCAATCAACGTTCTATAAAAATCACATTTGGGTCCTTTTCAATGTTTTATAGGTACGAAACACCAAAATAGAGCTATTTCCACCTCATGTAGACCAAAAAAGTACACACTTGCTCGCCCTTCTATGCTATGTTTTGTGCAAAATGTATCCGTTTTGGACCTCCCTCTGGCTCCTAAGACCCGCCCCCTTGAAGAGCCATTTATTTTACCACTCCCCCTCATTCTGACCAGGTTGCCTGCCATCACCTGTGAGTGGGGTTGCACCCCTCCCGTTAGCCGAAATCAACTCCTTTAGGCACCGAGAAATTTGCATGCCGAAAGGCGCACTCAAAACAATGAAGGGAAGTTGCTGGATGCGCCACTTTAACACTATGGGTAGATAGGTTTGTTTGTTTTCAAAGGCTTGGAGCAAAAACTCTCAAATGATCAACCGCGTGATTCGACATATGTTGCAATTTTAAGAACTACACAACACGTTAGACAAATTGACACATTTCATTACACTAGAATCGGAAGCAGTTCTTCAACAGACTAAATTCTTTGCTCCACAGTATCTTGGACCTCCACAGTAGCGCTGGCCGTCGGTGCTGTCGACCATACTTGTTAGGCCAGTGTATGTGAGTGTCAGCGTGCCCATGTCTGACGAGCGAGCACATTACAGCGTCGGCGATGCACACACATACACACACGCGCGCGCGCGCGCTCGCGCACACCTCCGATGTAAGAACTGGCGCATGAGAGAAGACGCTGGTTGCGAGAGCGGAGGTGCCCACAGACGTCTCGCGCCTCCGTGACATCGCTTGTAGTGCGCCGAGAGCGAGGATGGAGCTCCAAGACCTGCTGAAGAATCCATACGTCGTCATTCGCTTCGTGGAGGCGGTGAGCGGGCCTCCGTGGGGGGCGGCGCCGCGGGCGTAGAGGACGCGTCCTTGCAGATGATGGCCTTGTTTGCTTTTGCGCTCGTGGCCACCTACAGCGCGTGTGGCAGCCTCGTCATACAGTGTCTGAACACGGCGACGAAAGTGCCCAGTCACGAGGTGCAGATCTGTATCACCTACCCGTTCAGGCGAGTGAAGTTTCTTCGGGAATTGACTCTGGGAGCAGTGCCAGCAGGGGCGAAGGGTCCTCGTTCCAGACTGACGGAGATCCGCGTGCCTGACTACTGCGGAAACACGACGCGTCACCAGATGGACTACCTGATGCACGTCAACTTCGACACCGAAACCATTCTCTTCATCATCGTCTGCGTCGCCTCGCTGACCGTGTCGCTCGCCGTCAGCGTCGGCTACCTGCGCTTCTGGGAACGGTACCACGAGACGAGCATCTTCGCGCTGCCCGTGCGCTTCGCAAGCTGTCGGCGCGTGCGCCACCGTGCCACCAGTCGTTGCGCGCGTGGCAGGACCTCATCCTGACGGCCTGCATCGCCGCCTACTGGCTCGCGGCCAGCTTCTCGTTCTCGTCGGCCGTGCACTCGCTCACCGAGTACACGGGCCCGGATCAGCTCTTCGCCGAGTTCCAACTCATACACTCCTGCCGAGAGGGCGTCGGCGACTGCACGCTCGGCGACGAGGACGCCTGGGGCAGCTACAAGAACCTCAACTTCGCGCTCGTGAGCACAGTGTTGCCAATTCTACTGCCGACCTCGACGCCGACCCGTTCAGTTTCTCGGCTTCGCCTCCATCTTCGTGTGGGGCTTGAACGCGGCGCTCGTCTATCGCTCGCTGCTCCAAATCAAGGAGACGGAGAATCGGCGCCTCCAGAGCTTCGCCAACATCGACTACTCGCCCACGCCTGGCCCCGCCTGGGGCGTCACGCAGCCGCGTGCCGTCGGAGGCGGCGGCGGCGGATACGACTCGGGCGCGAGCACCAGGTGCTGCCTATCAAACAGTACTGACTGGATGCACCGCAATTCCTAAAATAAGCACATCGGCTGCCAGATTTTGCAACTTGGTCAGGATAATAAATGGCCTACATACACTGTAATTGTTTCTGTCGCACTAAGATGAGTATAGGCCGGTTATTTTCTAGTACTGCATAGTCACCGTACTAATGTAACTGTATAGTTCTGTGTATAGCTGACTGAATCTGATCACATCAGATTGTGCGAGAGTGCGCATCAAAAGCCTCTCCAAAGCGAATACGTTCTCTTGCCTAGTCATTACATAGTACATCGTAGCAATTAACGATGATTGTAATTTATTAAGTGACCCACCGGCTTTTTCGAAATGGGAGCGCAGCAAAACCACAAGGTTGTACATTAGCATGTTCGGACGCTGTGCGCGTTCCTGTGGCTCCAGTGAGCAGCGTGGACACCAAACTGTGCTTTTGACGTTTTGAGGAGCAGCGATGGTGGCTTCGGCGGCGACCGACGCGTGCCGGTCCACAACGCCGCGACGCCCGTCTACGGCAGCTACAACCGGCCGCCATACTGACAACAAGTCCCCATACTGCAGCTGCCTTCACTTATCATCGATCGCCGCATCGTCTACGAACCGCCGACCGTCCTCTTCTTCGAAACTTCTAAGGGAGCGCCCAATGTTCCGCCCGATGCTTGCCGTCTATTTGTGTAAGTCGCTGTTGTTGCCCCCTCCCTGCCTGTCGTCGACTTTGGCCTCCGCTATCAGGCACGCACGCACGCAGGCGCGCTGTCGACTCTGGGCGCCCCCCTCTCGCGCACGTCTCGACGCGCCTTGTTTACGCGGTTTCATGCGCGGTGCTGTCGACACGTACAGTATTCTGCGCGAATAACAGAGTATAGATAGAGACGCTACAGCTACTATGGACAGCTAACGCAGGATAGCTGTTGGACGTGTAGCGGCGGTGCTAACGGCGACGCAGACGGCGGATTGCATGCCATTTGCCCCCTATTGCGATGGGCCCGCCAACCGCTCGCGCCCTTCCCTTCCCCACGTGATAGGGACAGCACGTGTCGGCCCAGACGCCGACCGTCGCCGCTGCACAAATAACCCAGTTTCGCGCGGACGGCTCCACTTCGCCTCTTGTAGAGAGAGAGAGAGAGAGAGAGAGAGAGAGAGAGAGAAAGAGAGAGAGAGAGTCGAGTTTGTCGGGCTTGAGTGGGCGCGCGCGTATCGTCGGCAAAGGAAGATGTCGACGACGAAAGCGGTGGAGCGGACCTTCTACGAGCTGGTGAAGTCGGCGCCGAAGGGCCGCTTCACGGGCGTGAGTCGGCACTACACACCCGAAGATGTGGCGCGGCTCCGAGGCTCCGTGCACGTCGAGCACACGCTGGCGACGATCACGGCCAACAAGCTATGGCAGTCCTTGCTCACGGAGCCGTACGTGGCCGCACTGGGCGCTCTCACGGGCAACCAGGCCGTGCAGATGGTGCGCGCCGGCCTCAAGGCCATCTACCTTTCCGGTTAGCCAGGCACCAAAAAAAAAAACGAGCAGAACGCGCCCAAGCTCGGCCGCGCGCAGTCGACATGAGCACAGCGCGACCACAGGTTGGCAAGTCGCTGCCGACCACAACATGGCTGGCGACATGTATCCCGACCAGAGCCTCTACCCGGCCAACAGCGGTCCCGAGCTGGTCAAGAAGATCAACCGCGCCTTAAGGCGCTCCGACCAAATTGAATGCGCCGAGTCCGAAGTCTTCCAGCCGCAGCGCGACTGGTAGCCATGCGGCACACGCTGTGTACTGTCTTTTGATCTGCGGAACTCAATAGCCGTCGACGCGCAGGTTCAAGCCTATCGTGGCGGACGCAGAAGCGGGCTTCGGCGGCTCGCTGAACTGCTACGAGCTGATGAAGCAGTACATCGAGGCCGGTGCGGCTGGAGTCCACTTCGAAGACCAGCTCGGTGGGCGTTGCGAGCACTACGATGATCAGCACTCAAACGCAGCAACCGTTCATGGGCAGGCTCCGAAAAGAAATGCGGCCACATGGGCGGGAAGGTGCTGATTCCGACGAGCGATCACATTCGCCACCTGAACGCGGCCAGACTAGCGGCCGACGTCTGCGGTGTTCCCACCATCATCGTCAGTCGAACGGACGCCGAAGCGGCTCGGCTCTTGACGTCCGACGTGGACGAGCGCGATGCGCCGTTTATCGACCGCTCGGCTATGCGCACGGCCGAGGGCTTCTACCGCCTCAAGGACGACGGCGTCGCGCACTCCATCGAGAGAGCGATCAACTGCGCGCCCTTCGCCGACTTGATCTGGATGGAGACCTCCCACCCCAGCATCAGCGACGCGCGCGACTTTGCGGAAGCCGTGCTCAAAGTACGTGTTCTTTGAGTCGTCAAAGCGACGCTGCGCGGAGAACGTTGCGAACGCGCAGGTGTATCCCCATAAAATGCTCGCCTACAACTGCTCGCCGTCGTTCAACTGGTCGGCAAATCTGCGCCAGGATGATATCGTCAGGTTCCAGCGCGAACTGGGAGCCATGGGCTACAAGTTCCAGTTCATTACGCTCGCCGGCTTCCACGCGAACAACTACGCCGTCTACGACCTCGCCTATCACTACAAGGACCACGGCATGGCCGCTTACACGACGCTCCAGGACAAGGAGTTCGAGGTAGGCCACTACCACTCTCCGCCACCGAGGCCGCATCAATCCTTGACTCGCTATAGGCTGAGAAACGCGGCTATACGGCCGTCAAGCATCAGCGCGAAGTCGGCACCTCCTACTTTGATTTCGTCGCGCGCGCCGTCCACGAAGGTGACGCCGCGACGTTGGCGCTCAAGGGTTGGTCGTGGGAGTCGGCAGCTCGGTCGTGCCGCTTACAATTCTTGATCGTTGTTATCAGGCTCAACAGAGGAGGCGCAATTTGTCAGCGCTCCTGAAGAGCCCACTCCTGACCAGATCGTGACGGTGAGACGAGACGATAAATTGAGGTCAGCAAGATGGTTTCAACGAGACCGATACGGTTTCAGATCACGATGCCCGACAGCGCAGAGCACTCCGAGATTCTAACTCAGCCGGCGCTCAATTTCCTCGTGGAGCTGCATCGTCGCTTTGAGGGGAAGCGACAGACGCTTCTGCATGAGCGCGTCGAACTGCAGTCGAAGCTCGACAGCGGCACCTACTTTCCCGATTTCAATCGCGAAACGCAACACTTGCGCGCCGAGGATTGGACTATAACCGGTCAGAACCGTCCGTCTCTCAAGGACGTCGCTAAGACGTCGCTAGCGCTGCAGGACCCATACCCGACGACATGAGGGATCGACGTGTGGAGATTACGGGCCCAGTCGACCGCAAGATGGTGATCAACGCGCTCAACAGCGGCGCCAAAGTGTTCATGGCCGACTTCGAGGACAGCAACACGCCCATGTGGACCAACCAGATCGAGGGCCAACTCAACCTGCGGGACGCCGTCCGCGGAGACATCTCATACGTTCACCCGACCACCAAGAAGGAGTATTGCCTGAAGCCAAAAGTGGATCTCGAGTGGAGTCGGTGCCTCTTTCCTCAGTGCCATTCGTGTTTTTCGCAGGAGCAACGCGCCGTGCTGAACGTGCGCCCCCGAGGCTGGCACCTTCCCGAGAAGCACGTCATCATCGACGGCCAGCCCATGAGCGGCGCGCTTTTCGACTTCGGCCTCTTCGCCTTCCACAATGCGCGCGAGCTTGTCGACCAAGGTACGCGTGCGTGGTGGAGACGGCGGCGACTGAGGCGACAAGGGGAACGCGAGGCGCTTGAGGCTCGGGCCCCTACTACTACCTGCCGAAGCTGCAGAACGGCCGCGAGGCCGCTCTGTGGAACGAGGTGCTCGACTACACCGAGGAGAGTCTGAAGCTGCCGCACGGCAGCATCAAGTGCACCGTGCTCATCGAGCACCTGCTCGCCGCCTTCGAGATGAACGAGATCCTCTTCGCGCTCAAGGACCACATCCTCGGACTGAACTGCGGCCGTTGGGACTACATCTTCTCCTACATCAAGACGTTCCGCAACCACCGGCGCTTCATCCTGCCCGATCGCTTCCAGATCAGTGAGTCGGACGGCTTGTCGTGGCCGTCGGCGCGGAATATCTCCTTCTCCAGACATGATGTCGCCGTTCATGCGAGCCTACAGTCTGATGACCATCAAGACGTGCCACCGCCGAGGCGCGCAGGCCATGGTGCGCCACTCGCCACGTGTCGTGTGGAATTTCACCCCGCGACAGCGTGACGCGTTCTCTGCAGGGTGGCATGGCGGCGCAGATCCCGATCAAGCACGACCCCAAGCAGAACGCGGCCGCGATGGCGCTCGTCGAGCAGGACAAAGTCCGAGAGGCCACCGACGGCCACGACGGCACCTGGGTGGCCCATCCCGACCTCGTCAAGGTCGCACTCGACTGCTTCGCGCACACCGACCCTGAAGAGCAGATGCGCAAGGTGCTCGCTTCCGTCGACTTTGGAGCCACGGAGCTGACGGCCGTGCCCGAGGGCACCAAGACCGAGGAGGGCCTCCGGCGCAACATCAACGTGACCCTAGGTTTGTGAAACCTGAACTGAGATGTGAACTGGTAACTGTATCCGACGTCGACAGCGACACTGCAGGCTATCTCGACTCGTGGCTGCGCGGAGTGGGATGCGTGCCGCTGTACAATCTCATGGAGGACGCGGCGACGGCGGAGATCAGTCGGGCGCAACTCTGGCAGTGGCTCAAGCACGAAGCGAAACTCCAAGACGGTCGCAAGGTCGACGTGCCGTTGGTAGGGCCTGTTAGGCTAGCGTTGTCGGACATTGGCTAAGAGGGAATTTCCTCGCAGATTCGCCAGACGATCGCGGCGGAGACGGAGCGCTGGCTGGTACGTGCCGGCTCGGTCGTCAACAAGCTGCCCGAGGCGTCCGACTTGCTCGAACGCTTCGCTCTCGAACCCGAGCTCGCCGACTTCCTCACGCTCGCCGCCTACGACAAGATTGTTTCGGACGGCAAATAGATTCTAGCCCATCACTTGTTCGACTGCACGGTCGCTGACTGATTTTCTCTGTGTCCTCCTGCCACGTGTGCGTCGATAGTACTTAGGGTGTAGCGTTTCGTCCAGGATTTTCTTTATTGGCTACGCTATTTCTTGGACATATATATCAGAAGCAACTGCTGCTTTTTTCGCTTTTTAAACGT
Organism: Paralinhomoeus sp. GSCO2_6; assembly: GCA_030248085.1. NCBI lineage: Eukaryota > Metazoa > Nematoda > Chromadorea > Monhysterida > Linhomoeidae > Paralinhomoeus > Paralinhomoeus sp. GSCO2_6. Next base: position 79,291 of record JASAMY010000542.1, read on the forward strand.
GAAAGATTCGGAGTCCAACACATGAATAAAGGCGAGCGCACATTATACCAACATGACCATGTAGTACATGGCATGTACTACCGTAGACCTGTTGGTCCATTAGAAATGCTCCGAATTTCTTTGATGCTTTTAGATCGCTAATCGAATTATCGCATTATGCAAAGCGCAACGAACTGGGCTGTCTCTGGCCACCCAGAAAGCGGGAAGCTTTTTGCGCTCGTGCTCCATTTTTGGTTTTGGCAACGGTTTTGCGCTGCTGCACATACCTCATTGACTGATGAAGTGTCTGTGTATTTCGCTCACCGTTACGTTACACCTGTTGACACCGTACTCACGCTGCCTTAAAACCGCAAAGAACGTGAGTACGTTACTTGGAGCGCTGCTGAAAGACTACGACAAGAAAGTTCGACCCAGTTACCCAAGTGGGGGGACGAGCGGGCGGTTGCGCGCAAAAGTGGGATTCTCTCTCTACTCCAGGAGGTGCGGTGCGCGTGGAGGTCAACATGGACGTGCTGGGCGTGGCGGACGTGAGCGAGCGCGACCGACTCTTCTCCGTGCACTGCTACTTGCGCCAGAAGTGGAGCGACCCTCGCCTCCGCTGGCAGCAGCGCCAGTCGGGGGCGCGGCCGGCGCAGCAGGAGCTGCTCGAGCTGAACGCGCAGGCGGTGACGCACGAGCTCTGGCTGCCCGACACGCTCGTGCGCAACGGACGCTACGCCCATCTGCACCGAGTCACCGTGCCCAATCGCATGCTGCGCATAGGCGGTTTCGGCTTCGTCGTGCTTTCCGAAAGGTACGGAAGCTCGCGAGCCTCCCCCAGGTCGAGAAACCCCACATGTCGGCAACAGCCTCTCGTTCAGGTTGACGATCCGAGCACGCTGCGAAATGAACCTCAAGCGATTCCCCATGGACTCGCAGCTCTGTACCATGGAAATTGGAAGCTGTCAGTGAAACGTACACTGTAGAAACCACATGTACCTACCGTTGCGAATTGCAGTGCACTCAAACAAAGAGATCATTTACGCGTGGCACGGCGTGCAGCTGAAGCTGCCGGCGTCCGGCCAGGACGAGCGACAGGGCGGCCGCGTGTTCACAGCTTCAATTGCGGCCTAGCAGACCAGTTTTAGTGGACCCGAAGCTCACCAATTGGCCGCGAAAGGAAGGTCGGTGAACGCGCGGCCGTAGTCGAGCCGCAGCTACGAGCGGAGGACGCGAGAGGGCCGCGTCGAGTCAGTGACTGAAGAGAGGCACGACCTCTCGCAGTTCACCATGACGGCGCTGATCACGACCAGCGCCAACGTCACCTCTCCCGTCAACGGTGAAAACGTCTCCGTACTCATCGTCAAATTTCGGCTCCAAAGACAACAGGTCCGTTCGTGCGTTCGTTCGTGTCGTTCACCTATCGAAGTTCGAAGTACACTTTTTCGGTCAGGGCTACTTTCTACTGCACGTGTACCTACCGTGCGTGATGATCGTGGCGCTGAGTTGGGTGTCCTTTTGGATCGACAAGGAAGCCTCAATCGCGCGCTGTTCCCTTGGTTCGTGTTACGCCATGTCATGATGAGTCACCACACCACCGCCCACTCACTCATTCCAGCAATGTTCGTACATGCCTACGTACGTGTTCGCGGGACCATTTTAGGCATGACAACAGTGCTGACTCAGGCGACGCTGCGATTCGGCATAGAAGACGAACTGCCCGTGGTCGAGTACTCGACCGCGCTGGACGTCTTCCTCTTGTCGTCCTTCTGCTTCGTGCTCGCCGCGCTCGTCGAGTACATCGTCATACACTTCACCAGCGTCTCGCGCGTCCAGAGGGTGCGGGTTCAGGCCGCGCCGGCTTGTCACACGCAGTGCAGTCCGCGCGGATCGCAGGTGCTGCGCAACGACTTCTCGAAGGCGGCAGCGGCAGCGTGGCGCCGACGGCGGCGCGCCTATCCGATGCGCGCGGCGGCGGAGGCTGGCTTGGACTTCGCGTCGGCGTCCGTGCGCCTGCTGCGCAGACAGAGGGGCATGCGCGACTTCAGTCGGGCAGTCATCCGCCGCAGCGTCGCCGTCGTCGGCGACGACGAGTACGTGGGCGACCGCACCGCCAAGGCGCTCGCCCGAGTCGGCCCCTACTCTCAGCCGTCCATTGAAAGCGTCGACAGCTACTCCAAAGTTCTCTTCCCACTGGCATACATCGCTTTCAACGTCGTGTACTGGTCGGCCTATGCCTTCTACCCGGGCGACGGATTAGAATAGCGTTAGCAGTGATGGATGGAAGCAAACTAACAATTCGTCAAGTTTTTTTCTAGTCAATGATCATAGACAGCATCTGTTGCTCTGGAAGATTTCTTCATCTGATTATCTGTCAACGGAATCGGTGGCGACAACGACCATGTTGTTGTTGTTGTTGTGTTTCACTCAGGTGCCTACTTTCGCGGGTAAATTGACGGGAGGCGTGACAGGCCAGTTGTGCGGCCAGGGGCGGCGCCGACGCGGCGCCGCCGACGACTGTGTTCGCGAGCCCAGACGGCCCGTTGGGAATGCGTTCGACTAGAGAAAAAACGTTGCAAAGAGCAGTGTTTCCGAGCGCGCACCACTCGAAGGCGCGGCAGCGGCGCCGTCTCCTTTGACGGGCGTCGACGCAAATCGAAGCGTTGTCCATTGCCTCTTCTTCTCGCGCGCGCGCGCGCAGTCTGGAAGAGCGAGCTGCTGCCTGAACGCTGTAATGAATCAGGGGCAGGCGGCCTCGAGCGAGTAAACTTGTCGCCGATGCCGCGGCGCGTCGCACGCGCAACGCCTCCACTAACAACCGCCGTCGATTATTGGCGCGCGCCGTGTGCGACAGAGTGCGCGCGGTCGTGCAGGGTTTGCGAGCCCCAACGCGCGTCTCGGACACCAGCGTCGTCGCCTAAGCGCACACGCGCACCGGAAGGTGTCGTCTCTGTTTCAGTCGTCGAAGGCGTCCGACAGACTCGGAGGCAAGTGAAGGCGCCACCGCGGCGACGACGACGGCGGCGACAGCGGCAGCGGCAGCGGTGGCGTCGGCGAAGGCAACGATACCCCGCCGCTCCCCTCCGATTCTCGCGCGTGCCGTCTGCTCAATGAAAAACAAAAGCGGCTGAGCTCTGAAATGGGCGCCGGCTGAAGAAGTCTTACGCCGACTGCTCGAATTGACTTTCGAATCGATCATAATAGAAAGGCCAAGAGACTTGGCCGGGGTCGCGGCAGCCGCGTCCGAGTGTTGGCTCCGCGCCGGCGGCGTCTCTGCGCCAGCGGCTGCGGCGTCCTCTGCCAGCGACGACGTCCTGGCCAGGCCTTCCTCCAGGCAACGGTGTTAGTCGGGCCCCGCCAACTCTCGCTCGTGCCGCCTGCTGCACCGTCTTATCAAGGCGTGCTTGCCGTAACCCGCGTGCATGTCCGTCCAAGTAACATTCACGTCCTGGCATGCTATGCTCCCAGACGGTGACTGGTTCATGCCGCTCCGCTCGGCAACTCCGCGCCAGCGCACCAGAACAGTGGCGCGTTGAGACGAGCGCAGACTCGAATTTCAACGCCGACAATACGTTCCTTTCCGTCCTTCCAGATAAGGCTCGAACCTTCAAAGGCTTTTAAAAGTTGGGGAGAATGCTGGACAGTCGGCGCCTGGGGACCCAGCCGTGAGAGGATGCTCTAGGGTGCCAAGTACGACTAACACCGCTGCCCGTTGTTATGCGCCGTCGGAAGAGGCGGAAGAGTCGACGGCACTGGCACGAGAAGAGCTCGAGCCGTCAGTCGACAGCCTCCCAGCAGCCGGCGACCCATGCTCCACGCGGCCTCCACGAGCTGGGACGCGTCCTGCACTGGCGATGCACTCCCGTCGACTGCTCAAGGCGGTCGCGCTCGTCTGTCTCGTCCTCTTCACGGCGGCCCTCGTACTGGGCAGTCAACGCCATCCTCCGCCCGGATATCTGGGCGAGCCCCTGGACTGTTCCGCGCTTCTCGCCGCGACCGCCCCATTCGGCCACGCCAGGCGCCCGCGACAGACTCTGACCGATGGCGTCGAGCCGAGCTCCTCGGAGCCGCCGCTGCTGCACCGCGTGCCGCTCGATGCGGCCAGCTGCGACGACGACCTCAAGCCCATCGTGGAGCAATTCCTCTGTCGGAACGGCAACGCGACGCTGCAGCCGTGGGCGCTGTCCAAGGAGATCGTGACGCGACTCCGCCGGAGGATGAAATCGCGAAAAACGGATCTCTACAAAGCCTCCGTGCTCTTGTACAATATGAGCGCCTTGCGAGTGAACGACGAAGGCACGGTCGAGTTCCACTACAGCGTCGACAGAAGATTGAACCAGGTGGAGTGCGGCGGTGGGCCTTTCTCGCCTACAGGGTCCTCTCAATTCAGGCGCACGAGAAGGACAAATTGTGCGAGTACCGTTTCACGGTCGGCGGCTGGCATCTGATCCTCTTGGCCATCATGCACCTCAGTCCCTCACAAGACAGTCGACTCAAAGAGAGCGCGCTCCTATTACAGTGCAACCGTGCGCAAAGTAAGTGTGGCGCTGGCCGCTGCGCGGCACGTATTCTTCCTTCTTCGACTCTCTCGCCCGAACGCAGCGTTTCCTTGTCGCAGCGGACCGCCTGTCGTCGAACGACAGCACGAGGACGCCGGACGAGGAGCTGCGAGAACGCGGTCTCAGCCAGCAGTTCCTCGAGCCGCCACAGTCGTGCACGGTGGAGCAATTGATTTATGAGTGTCCCTCGCTGGCCAACCGCTACCTGGACGGCCTGGGCTGCCGGCTGTGCGCGGAGACGACGGGCCGACTGCTGGCGGCCGGCTACCACGAGCGGTGGGGCGAGAACACGGCGACCAAGGCGCGCGAGGTGCTCAAGGCCGAGATCAAGGAGACGAGCTGGCTGGTCACCCACTTCGTGCTGCGCACCGTCGAGAGGACCGCGCTGCTCATCAGCTGCAGCGGCCCCTTCTGCGACGAGCACAGCTTCTGCGAGGTCGGAGTGCCACCCAGCCAGATCGTCGCACCGCCCCACTACAACTACATAGCCGCGGTCCAGATGAGCGTCTGAGCCACGCAACGGTCGTCCTTTTGGCTGGGGTTGGGGGTGATCCACTGGTCAGCGCTTGATCGCTATAAATAAAAGGCTGGAGGAGTTCAACTGACCCGAGGAACATCCTCGGCCTATTCGCGTTTTTGCTGCAATTTCGAAGACTAGACGCTGCTGGCTTTTGGTACGTTTAGTCGACTGACATAGTGGTTCATCCCCTTACAGCGCTCGGCGGACCCGAGCACGTGCCAACTCAATCAATTTCGTCCAGTTACAGGTACACACGTATGCTGTATTGCTGTCGCGCCGTGCCTCTTCTTGTCTGGCTGCGGCCACCGTGACGGTGTTGTCGCGCGTCGTCGTCGCGCCGTGTTGCCTGTTGCGTTCTCTTTTCCTTTTTATTGTCCTGTTGTTCGTTGTTCGCTGCCTCGCTCTCGGATAGTCGTCTCTAAGCGGCTTAGAAAGCGCACCTTATCACTCGTATACGCGCCGAGGAGAGAGCGCTGTGATTTCTGGCGAGCGAGAGCCCAGTGCCCCTTCCGAGGCAACTTTTCAAAAGTACAAAGCTTTGCCGCGCGTCGCCTGCTCTAACCCAACAGCGGCCAAGTCACGCAAGCAAGCGACTGCCAGAAGACAAGCGAATCGAATGTGCCAACTCCAAGTCGCATGTACATGTAAAAACAACAAGGTTCAGTATTGATCACTGTAACTAAATGCGTCAGATTATACTGTCTTATTACAGTTCAAACGATAAAGGTTAAAGCTGCCTACTACCGTACCGACCATACCATAGTCAGAAACATCGCTTGCAAAATTGAAAGGGTGGTTGACATTCACACATTTTCGGCCACGTAACGTAGTCGACTTGTGCCTCGATCCCTGTGGACACATTGTGTCGTGATGTCTGACGGGTTACGTCGTTTCCCTTTGCTCTAAATGGTGGCAGCGGTGCGGTGCGGTGACTGTCATTTTGACTGGGATTTTCGGCGATGCACGGCGACGACGCGAACGCCAAAAGACGAAGGGGGAGTGAGACGAGGTGGAACAAGGATCAAAGCACAACTGTGCGACCCAACTGGCAATGAGCGGATTATCGAACAGCCGGGTGGACGGGACGAGAGGGCGCACTTATACGGCGTCGGAATTTTGAAGAAAAACTACAACTTACGGTACATGCAAATTCTAGAAGCTAAAATTTACATATATCGGTATCGTATCATATGCAATCGCTCGATGCTGTCATACGTGTCCTTTCTAGGTCAATCCTACTTCAGTTATGAGACTGTTATCACTATTTAGACGCAGTTTTGTCGAAGAAGTTTCCCATTAATGAGCATCTTCCTCGGCCCCCTCTAACCCATTTGGGACATCGTACCCGATTACCGGGTACAGTACACTGTACAACGGCCGTCAACGAGCAACGCATTGTGAACGACTCTTTGCCGCGGCCCACGTCTCGTTTTCGGGCAGCACCAGCGCGTAGCCTTCCACCCCACTCCGCTGTTGGCCAAACAAACGTGACGCGTCGACTCTTCAGCTCGCACTGCGCGCATGCTCCTTCCACTTCCAGCAACCACCACCACCACCACTGGTTGCCGATCAACAATTGCCCCGTTTTATTAGTTAGTACACAAGCGCTAGCGTTGAGCTTGAGCATCAGGCACGAAACCAATAGATGCACCGATCCGGATCAGGTCAGGCGCTGGTTGCATTAATTCCGTGAGCGACTATGACGCGAGTTTGCACCAACGCCGGGGTTTCCCTGTCTCTATTCTCACTGAGTGACGCTTGACGCTGGATCGTGGAGGTCGATGACGCTGCGTGCGCGGAGCTGCTCAATGGCAGCGCAGTCGAGTGCCAGCTCCGTCGACAGCACCTCGGCCGTGTGCTCGCCCAGCAGGGGCGGAGCTGTGCGCGCCTCGTTCGCCGACTCGCTGTACCGCACCGCCGGCCCTGTACACGTCGCGTCGACAGGGACGTCACGCTTCTTCAAATTCGACGGGGGGGAGAGAAAACCGACCCGTGACGTGGACTGTGCCGGCCGTGGGGTGCGCGAGCGCCTGCGCGATGCGGGCGTGCTCGACTTGGGGGTGCGCGAACGCCGCCTCCATGTCGTTGACGGGCCCGTAGGGCAGGGAACTGGCGCCCAACAGAGCGTCCCACTCGCACAGCGGCCGAGTCGTGAACCTGCGCAGCCGAGACGCCACACCGTCCAGCCGCGGGAACTGTCGCGACAGCGGAGGCAGCGCACACCTCTCCCTAAGCGTAGTCAGCAGCGCGTCGCGATTGCGCACTCGGTCCGCATTGGTCCGATAGCGGTGGTCGTCCGCGAGTGCGGGCAGGCCGACGAGGTCGCAGAGTCGACGGAAGTGCTTGTCCGTGCCTGCACCAATGACAAACCTGACCGGCACGGAACACGCACTGCACGCGGCGGCGCGCTCGGGGCGCCGCAAGCGCGCACCATTTGTCGTCGGCAGACCGGAACGCCTGGTAAGGTACGATCGACGGATGCGCAGTGCCCATGCGGCTACCGTCGACGCCACAGTTCAGGTAGTTGCTGCCGATGTTCACCAGGGTCGCCATCTGCAAGCCGACTCGGCTGCTGCTCGGGATTGAGGGGGGGGGAAGGAGGCAGACCTGCGTGGAGAGCAGGTTGCAGTCGATCCACTGGCCTCCGGCGCCTATGGGGGAGTGGCCGCGCTGCAGCAGAGCCGCCATGATGGCGCCGTGCGCGTACAGGCCCGTCAGCACGTCCACGACCGCGACGCCCACCTTGCACGGCTCCCCGCCCTGCACAACTGACGCCTGAGGCCGAGGGCGATGACACAACACGACCGGCGTGCGTACCTCAGGCCCCGTGATGTGCATGAGGCCGGCCACGGCCTCCGCTATGACGTCATAGCCGCCGCGCGACGACCACGGCCCGCTCTGACCGTAACCTGCGGAGGGAGGCACACTGACTACCCGGGGCGCAGGCAGACGCGTCGACGACACGCACCGCTAATAGAGCAGTAGACGAGTGAGGGCGCCTCTGATTTGACCGTCTCGTAGTCGAGCCCGAGCCTAGCCATCGTTCCCGGCTTGAAGTTTTCCACGAGCACGTCGCTCTTCTTCGCCAGCTAGACAGGACGCGCACACCACGCTATGCACCAATATTTGAATACTTTTAGAGCCTATTTTGACTGAAAATGTTACAGAGTTCTTTTGGGCTAGGGTCGCCAAGGGGCCGGAGGAGGGAGGAGCACCATGTATCAACCTACACCCCTGGGGAGGGGGTGGGATGAGAGGTAGGATTGGTGTCGACTGTCAAGATAGAACCTGACCTGGAGCAGCAGAGGCTTCGCCTCCTCGTGTTTCAGGTTGACGGCGACGCTCTTCTTGTTGCGGTTGACGGAGAGGAAGTAGCAGCTTTCGCCGCCCACCTGGGGCGGCTTCCACGCGCGCGTGTCGTCTCCCACTCCTGAGCGCGCGCGTGAGTGGTCACGGAATCGACGCTTCGGTAGGAGGAGAACTCAATACGCCAGTCCGTACCTGGCCGCTCGATCTTCCACACTTCTGCGCCCAAGTCTCCCAAGAGCATCGTACAAAACGGACCGGCGAGCACGCGAGTCAAATCCAGCACCTTGACGCCTGCTAGAGGCGCAGCTTTTGCAAGCGTCGCCATCACCGAAATCGCATCCCACTCGAGCGAAGTTTGCACCGCCGTGTCGTAACCTTGTTTTCTAATTGAACTGACAACTACCGTATACTGAACATTTTGAAGTGAGAAATACGGTATGTTCGCAATTTGAATTTGCCCTCGATATTTGTGCATTCTTTGAAGTTGATCGAAGGTAAAGTCGGTGCTTACTGTTGCAAGTAATAGCTTCATAGTATGAAGTAAACAGTTCGTGCATGGGCATTGAGTCCAATGGTTAGTCGAGCTACGGACCGAGTCACAGACCAGCAGAGCGGGAGCGAGCGAGCGAGAGAGGGAGAGGGAGGGAGGGAGGGAGGGAGGGAGGGAGGCTGGGGGTTGACAACGCGTAATCAATACGCGCGAACGGCGTCGTCACTTGGGCGGCAGGGAGCGCAGCGCCTTGTTGGGGTCGGTGTCGCGGCGGATGGGCACCTGCGCGGCGGGCTTCGTGGAGAAGTTGACGTTGCGCGCCGCGGCCGAGGCGGCGGCGGCGGCGGCGGGGCGGAGGATGCTCTTGCCGGGCTGCTGCGCCTGCTGCTCCTTGAGCTTCTGCAGCTCCCTCTCGAGCGTCGGCCGCAGGTCGCTGGGCATCTCGCAGGACGGAGGCTCCTGCACGGCCGTGGAGACGTTGGCGGCCGACTGCGCGGACTGCGACGCGGCGGCGGACGAGGAGGAGCGCAGCGCCTTCTCCACCTCCGTCCACGCGTCCTTGCTGGTGGGCCGCTCGAGCACGAGGCGGACGCGGCCGACGCGGTCGAGTGCGCGCAGCAGCATGTCCTTGGCGACGTTCTTGTCGCTGACCGGGTGGCCGTCGACGAGCAGGCAGCGGTCGCCGACGCGGATGTCCGCCTCCTCCGACTGCGAGGCGCGCTCCGTGCGGCAGACGAGCACGCGGCGCTGCTGCTGCTTGATGCCCAGCCCCAGGCGTTGGCCCTCCGTCCAGCTCAGCTGCGCCGCCTTGTACGCGTAGCCTGCGCGCCTCTGGATCAGTCGTTCGTCTTGGTCGGGCAGCAGCGCCTGCTCGGCGGCGGCCGTGCTGCGCTCGTCGCGGCTGATCTGCAGCAGGCACTCCGGGTGGGCGATGCGCAGCAGGCGGTAGGCCTGGTTGACGTCTTCGGCGCGCCGGCCGTTCACGCGGAGCAGGACGTCGCCCAGCTGCAGCTTGCCCTCCGCCGCCGTGCCCTTCTGGATCCGCGTCACCGTCAGCCGCTCGTCCAGCGTCGCGCCCAACGGCTCGCCCTCCTCCAGCTCCAGGCGCACCTCCAGCTGACGAGCGCCAGGCGACGTCATCGCACACCACTCAACAGTCAACTTAATTTGTACTTTTAGACAAAAAAATCAAAACTTCACTATGGCAGCATTAACTTCGTTTGAAACATTTAGAGGTTTAGTTTGACTCGTTCGAAATTTCGCTTCATGGCACGGCGCCGGATGTGGACATCCTGCGCTGCATTGTTCGCACAAGTAAAATACCGTCATTTTGTAACACAGGCCGTCCGTCTGGGTTGAGAAAATGGCGTCGCTCATCGACGATTAGTCCAACTTGTCTAGTCTAGTCCGACAGTGTCCGGCTTGCGGTGCCTGCCGCACAGCCGGCCCGGCCGTACAGTGGCCGCTGGCCGCCGTACAGAGCGCCACCAGGGCCGCTATCTAGCTGATCTCCTTCACCATGGCTGGGATCGCTTTCAACTGCTTCCAGTCGCTTCTCGTCCGCAGTGCAATTATATGGTGAATGTCGCTACACTGCCCTTCAAATCAAATCCAGTGTTCGCACCGTATACCAAACGGGTCTGTGTACACTGTACCTACCGGCATGTTGTACGAAAACGAGTTGTGTGTTCCTTCCAGCAGTAGCGTTGAGGTGACCGAGGGCAGCGGCGATGTGGGGGGGGGGGGCTGTGCGTGCATCGCCAGCTGCTCGTCTAAGCGTAAGCCTAAGCAAGACCTATGCCTAAATTGTCGCAACAAAAATCAAATTTTACGGCTACCGTATTTCTTTCTGGTTTTGACTACCGTATTTCCTGTTTTTTTAGGAACTTACCGCAAGACGCAGTGCAATCCGCGATGTTAACTAAAACACACGACCACCACGACCCCACGACCACCACGACCAATTATAATTGTTTCATACTGTAGCTTTAACTTTTTAAGCGCAGTTTCTCATAAGGCTTTCTGGCACAGACGAGCACCACCCCCACCAAACTAAGATAGCCTGGGGGGGAGGACACTCGCATATGAGGGACCGCGGTCCCACGCGAGAACACGATGGTAGATATACCCTACAGCGCACGCGCGCCCTCCCCCACACCACACCACACCACAACGGAAGCATCACGCGACAGCCAGAGCACGAGACCAGCAGCAAACAAACACAAGAGAGCTCCCGGCGGACCCCCCGCCCGGGCCGCCAAATCCCCCTTTCTAATTTCAAAAACCAAAGCACAACAAGGAGGGCCCCGCCCGGCATCACAACAAAGCGGCCTCAGCCCACAAAAGAAAGCAAAACCCCCACCCCAGCCCCCCTCACAAACCGAGACGGCACGCCCGGCCGGGGCAGGCAGCCCCCCGCCGACCAACCCAGGCCACCCCCCACACAAAAGAAACCACACCCCCGAAACACAACACCCCGCCCCCCGCGCGCAGCCCCGAGAGAGAATCCTCCCCACTCGACACAAACCACACACAAAAAAAAAACACCCCAAAACACTCTCACCCCAAACCAATCACCAATCACCAATCACCAATCACCACATCCCCAAAGAAATAACAGAACACCCACCCAGCCCACCCACACCGCACAGAACACACGCCACAGCACACACGCGCGCACGCACAGCAGGCACCGCCACGCACAGCACACCACAGCACCACACGCCGCACGCACAGCAGCACCGCCACGCACAGCACACCACAGCACCACACGCCGCGCGCCACCACACCCACACACACGCACGCGCCCGCGCACGCACACCGCCCCCACCACACCCACACACACGCACGCCGCCGCACACACACACCCCACCCCCCCCCCCCCCCTCCAAGCGTGTAACTGTAGTCGCCACTGTCTTCTTGGCCACTGTCTGCGCGACTGTCCTCTGTCTGTAGGATTAGCCTGTCTGCCTGCCGAGTGCCGTTAGTATAAAAGTAGAAGTGCGGGGCAACAATTGCCGTTTTTGGGGACGCTCTCATCATGACGGTCGAGGTGGCCGCCGTCCAGAACGGCATAGACGCCAACAAACCTGTGGACGACGACGCGCAGTTCGACGACCCGCCCGACTTTGTCGACGCCATCCCCGATGAAGGTGCGTACCCTGTGGCGCTTGCTTTGCTAATTAATTGGTGAACGTATTCTCAGAGCTACTGGCGGACGTGCTGGCCGCGGAGCCGACTGTTGAGTCGACGGACGACTGCTGCGTCTTCTTCGACAACATTCCCAAGGTGCCCGAGGACAAGTTCGACAAACTGAAGACGCTCATGGAGACCCGGCTGCTGGGATCGCGGAATCTGGGCAACTTCCATGTCTACTACCCTCGCGGCGAGGACGGAGTCACTGCCGGGTAGGCGCGACTAGACCAACATGTCGGCGTCGTCTTCAGTCCATGAGGAGGCGTTGCTCGCAGGTTCTGCTTCGTGGAGATGGAGTCGCCGGAGAAGGCGGACGAGGTGGTGCGTCTGTTCAACGACTACAAGCTCGACAAGAGCCACACCTTTCTCGTCAACAAGCTGGCCGAGATACAGCGCGCCGGCGACGAGGAGCAGGAAGGGGAGTGGCAGGAGCCGCAGCCCCTGCCCTACAAGGACCTAGTACGCGTTGTCGCCTGCGTTTGCCTGGCAACTGGGACGGGGGCTGAGCTGCTGTGGCCGCTGCGTGCAGGGCAACCTGTGGAACTGGCTGGAGGACGAGAAGAGCACGCGGCCGGACATGTTCACGCTGCTCTACGAGGAGGCGCACGAGTCGGCGAAGCGCGACCGCCAGCAGCGCTCCCTCATCACGGCCGTCTTCTGCAACGCGCCCTTCTACCAGGCCCCTATGCAGGCCGTCCTGCCCAGGGAGGTACACGACACTCACGCCCTGGCTGCGTGCCCCACTCGCGCCAGCCCAACCATCCCTGCAGAATTGGACCGACTCCTTCGTGCGCTGGTCGCCCCACGGCACCTACATCGCGACCGTCTACCACGACAAAGGGGTGGGCGTCTCCAGCTGCATGGCCAACTCCGAATTTGCCGACGGCTCTGGCGCGCACGCGACCCCCTACGTCATCGACTGGGTCTGCCGTCTGCCGCACGCCAGCGTCACCGCGCTGGCCTTCTCCACCTGCGAGCGGTACGCTCACCCACCTCCCCCCCCCCTTCGAAGGTACCCACGTACCCATTTTTTAGGTATCTGGTGACCTACGCGGCTCCCCGCCAAGGCCGTTACACGGCGCAGGTGAAGGACTCGATCCGGGTCTGGGACCTGATCACCAAGGAGAAAGTGGCCAACTTTCCTGCAGGCGGCACCATCTCCATCCTGCGCGACAACTGGCCCTACATTCGGTTGGCTGGTCTGGGGGGGGGGGACGATTTTACTGAACTGTGTCGTCTCGTCTCGTCTAGGTGGTGCGCGGACGAGCAGTTCTTTCTGTACCTGAAGGACTGGAGGGATGAGAAGCGCAAGAGACGGACGCAGATCTGCGCCTACTCGACCGAGGTACGTGCCAGCAGCCTCGGCAACACTCGTACGCCCCAGCCGATCGCTGTAGACATTCGAACTGCTGAAAACGGAGGTTCGGAAGAAGGTGACGGTCGTGAAGGGCGGCAAGCGCGAGGACGACTGGCTCGTCACGCAGGAGCCGCGTCCCATAGAGTTTCCCGACATCTGCATCGGGTCCGTGCGTGCGTCCGTGTGTGCGTCCGTGGTTGGCGACGTTGCCGGCTCGGGTCCCTCCTCTAGCGACGTCCAGTGGTCTCCTGCCGACCCCAATCTCATCTCCTACTGGCTCGAGGAGACGGATCAGATTCCCGCCAGGGTGGCCGTCATGCGTCTGCCCGAGCGCGCGGAATTGCGTAGTGAGTCTCGGCGCCTCATTAGGTCTTGGCGCACCTACTAATTCAGGGAAACGCGCGCGCGTTGCAGGCAAGAATCTGTTCAGCGTGGTGAGCGCCACCATGTTCTGGCAGCGGAGCGGCAAGCACCTGGCCGTCTACGTGGAGAGATACGGCAAGAGGAAGGAGGAGAAGGAGGAGTTCAAGTACTCGGTGCGTCCGTCCCCCTCCCAACCCGAATGTGTTTTCTAATTAGCGCCAACCCATTGTGTGCAGCAAATCACGTACCACCTGGAGATCTTTCGCATCCGGAAGAAGGACATCCCGGTGGAGACGCTCGAGATCAAGGACCAGCTGGTGGACTTCGGCTGGGAGCCGCACGGCAATAAGTTCTGCGTGCTCATGGGCACCACCTTGCGCGCCATTCCCTACCTCTACCGCGTCGACGAGGACAAGATCACCGCCCTCGGTACCCGCCCTCCAACTTTTTCAACTTTTTCAATTGCATTTTCCACTAGCGTAGCTCGTCACAAGGTAGGGGGGGGGGGGGGGGGTTATGGGGCTCCACCACCTACCCCAACCCTTGGCGTAATTCCTGAAAGGTCTATGTAATGGTGCAGCCCTTTTGGTGAAAGAATTACACCTACCTATTTTCGAAAGAGGTCCCCCGCCTTCTAGCATAAAATTTACTGATCCCTGCTTCTCCACCCTCTAGAAGGACCACCACCTTGGTTGGTTAGTGAAAGCTGGTAGTATGGGTCAGAAATTCACCCGTACTCTGTATGTTTCGTGTAGCGTGATGTTTCACGTGAGTCGATTTTGAGCTTTGCTGGCCGATGACGAGTCGTTTACTCTGACGCTCGCGTGACTGTCACTCGCATGTAGCTTCGTCACTACCTCTGAGGCCCGTAGTCCTTGTACGGAACGAGATAGAGTACGGTATGCGGATAGCGGTTTGGCTATCCGTGGATGCGCGCCTTCAGGCAACATCATGGACGTGTCAGTGGCTCTGAACAGCGTCAAATGGGCTCCGACCGGAAGTCTGGTGGTGGTGGCGGGTCTGAAGACGACCGGTGGCAACCTGGTCTTCATCGACACGACGCTGGACCTGGCCAAGGAGGGCAAGAACGCCTACCACGAGGCGGAGCACCAGGGCTGCAGCACCGTGCGTCATATGTACATCATACAGTAAATCCTACAGTAATCCCCCCGTCCAACAGTGCCCAGGGTAAGAGAGGTTGAAAGTATAGTTTCCCCGGGCCACTATTGGAGGATTTACGGTATCGCGTTGAAGCGGCAGTATGTACAGGTAGGGAGAGGTGGAAGCGCGTGCAGGTGGAGTGGGACCCCAGCGGCCGCTACGTCATGTCCGCGGCCACGCTCTACACGAACAGCAAGACGACCGACTACGGCTACAAGCTCTGGAGCTGCCAGGGTCGGCTGCTGCAGGTCAACCAGATGGGACTCCTGCACCAGTTCTGCTGGAGACCAAGACCCGACTTCCTGCTCAATGACAAGACGAAAAAGGTGAAGGAGAGGGGGGGAGGGAGAGTGTATCGCGACTCATTCACGCTGAACGCTGTCATTATTTTCTAGAACATTCGACGCGACCTGAAGACCTGGGCGCTAAAGTTCGAGGAGCAAGACAAAAAGGAGCGCGGCAGGGCGTCCCAGGCGAGTCGTCGTTCGCCTGTGTCCGCCTCACGTGACGCGCTCGCCTCCTCTCTCTGAGTTGCAGGAGGTGCTGGAGCTGCGGCGGTCGCTCATGGCGCAGTTCCAAGAGTGGCGCGAGCCCGTCGTCGACGAGTGGCGCGCCGAGTGGGAGATCCGCGTCCGGCTCAGAGGTGAGTGGGTACGCGCCGCCGCGTTCGTTCGACACGTGATTCTCACCCATGGGTTCGGTTTTAGACGGCGGCCTCCACCCCCCCCCCCCCATATTTTTCGGGGCTGACCCCCCCCCCCCCCGAGCTGCAGCCCCAATCAGCAGCAATGAGTTGCAGGGGACGGCGCGGACGAGGAGGAGATGGAGGAGGAGGTGATCGACCTGCCCGTGTCGACCGTCGAGACGAAGCTGCCCCGCCAGTACGACAGCGACGACGAGTAGTCAGCCGGCGTCTACCCCTTGACCGTCGACTCGCGCCGCTGCTGCTGACGCGAGCGGCCCGTCGTCATCGTCCCGACGGCCATGGCGACCTGGTTTCGCCGAGGCCGTCTCAGCCTGACGCTTCTACTAGGCTTTTTCAATTGGGCCATTCCGCCCAAGTTGCGGTTACGGTGACGGTGTTGACCACTCACGCGTGTGGTCGCGTCGATCAAAACGGCTCTTCCTCTGACCCCCCCCCCCCCCCGCCCTTCCCATCTCTTGCGCGATTCGGTTCTCGGTTGTTCGTTTTTTTCTGTGGGAAAGCCGTTTCTGTGACGCGTCGCGTTTGTTGCTTGAGAGAATAGAGCCGAGGTTGACGCGGAAGCGGGCGGCGCAAGCGCGCGTCGACTTCGAGCATGCGGGTCCGACGGAAAGCGGATACTCTGCTCTGCTTGTTGCTACGCTACGTCAAGTCTAGCCGGCGGTGGGGCGCTTCGCATGATTGCAATCTCGTCGTTCCGGTATAAGGGCGTAGTGACAGCCGTGTAGCTGGCTATATGGCGAGAAACGTGCAGGCTTGGGACTGGCTAGCTGCGCAGCTGCCCGCCGACGCGCTGATTCTTGGTCTTTCCCCCGGCACGGCGGCGCCGTCCTTTACACAACGTGGCGGATTTCAGCGCTTAGACGGCGCGGAATCGATCGATGACGTTTAGAAGTTGCCCCTGACGCGCTTGCTTGGTGAAGCGCGTATTAGCTCGACCGCGAGCGCAGACGACGGCACCGGCCACCCGTCCAACCGGTCGTCGTCTGGGCAGTTGCAGCGGTGTCCCTTGAGGGCCAGCCATGCTCGGTTGTCGGCGCTTCGCCCCGGCGCACTTGACTCCCTCTCTCTCTGGCCCGCGCTGCTCATCCCTGTGTCTAACCCGCTGGAACTGGAGCCCGAGCCGTCCTAAATTAGCCTCGTTAAAGCGCGCAGTCTCCTCTTGCCCACACGACAGCCGTCTCATCCCGCGGCTCGAGTTTGCGTCTGGCGGCTGCCTCTTGCGTGCGGCGCCGACCGCGCTGCTCGCTCGGCGCCGTTGCCTGCGTGGTCGCCGCTGCGGCTGTTAAGCGTGAGAGGACGACGAGCCGCTTATCGACGCGCCCTGCCCGTTTGATCACACACACACACACTCGCGCGGCGGCCGCGTCGCCTCTTGCCTTTCTGCCGGGCTCTTCGCTAGCGCGCCGTCCGCAGCTAACACGACTGCACCCTTCGCGCTCTCTGACGCGCCGTCTCTCACTGACGCCAGCGATGTAAGCCGGCACGCCCTCCGCATCTGCCACGCTGGCAGAAGCGCGCGCGCGCGTGTAGTGTGCTGTTGCATGCGGCACTTCTCTTCTCTTCTGGCTCTTCACTCCCTTTCGCGTAAGTAACTTGCTAATTTGACCTGTAGGGAGCTTCTTTAAAAGCCGCTTCGTCGCTCGGCCACCTTTGGCGGCAGTTCATGGAAATCGACTGCTTTGCGATTGTAGGGAAGATGCCAGCTCTCGCCAAAGCCTAGCTGGCGTCGAGGCGCGCTGCGAACCGCAGCGCCTTCAGTGAGTGAGTGGTGGCCGCGCGATGCTTCGGACTTGGCGGACATCGGCCGGTCGTCTGCGCGGCTGGCTGGTCGCCGTGGCTGTGAGCGTCGGCTGCCTGCTGCTGACACTGCAGCTGTTGTCTGACGCCGGCCAGCGCCGGCCCCTGCCCGCTCACCTCCGGGCGACCGTCACCGACGGCGCGGCGCAGCACTCGACCAAGCAGCTCTCGCTACTCGACGTCGACTTGCTGCTCGACCAAGTCAACTCGACCCGGACAGCCCCCGTCGACGGCGAGCCCGTGTCGACCGCGCCCGCCCTTTCCGCCCAGCTGACGCCGCACCCTTACCGGTTCACGATTCTCGAAAAGGACATCTGCAGGCAGCGGAGTGCCGACCTCTTCATCGTCGCCGTCGTCCACTCGGCTCCGGCCAACTCGAGGAGGCGCATGCACATCCGGGAGACGTGGGGCTCGCGCAAGTACTACGATCAAGTGAGTGCGTACGCTTGTACGTGCGTCGGTGCGGACTGGAAATGCGCTTACAGACGCGCACCGTGGTGCTGTTCACTTTGGGCCAGACGAGCGACGAGCGCACCGAGAGGGCCGTGCGCCGCGAGAGCGACTCCTTTCACGACATCATCCAGGAAAACTTCTACGACTCCTATAGGAATCTGACATTGAAGGTCAGTGACATTGTGACATTGGCGCGCGCGGAGTGCGGCGAATGGGTAGCCGAGCGCTCTCAGGGCGTGATGTGGCTCAAGTGGGTCGCCTACTACTGCCCGCAGGCGACTTACGTCCTCAAGACGGACGACGACATCTTCGTCAACATTTTCAACCTGTCGGCGCATTTGCGGGCGCTCGCCGCCCAGAACCGCTACCGGCGCATGTCCATACTCTGTCTCGTCTGGACGCGCATGAAGGTGATGCGCGACCCCGACAACAAGTGGTGCGTGGCTCGCGTCGCCCGGCCGACGGCAACTAGCGTACGTGCGTGCGTGCGTGCCCTCTTCACAGGTACGTCAGTCCCGACGAGTACAGTCGCGACTTCTTCACGACCTACTGTAGCGGCTCGGCATTCATCTTGTCGAACGACCTCACCTATCCCCTGTACCAGACCTCCTTCTACACGCCCTACATCTGGGTGCGCTCTGTCTGTCTCTGTTTCTTCTTTTTCTTCTCCCTCGACAGATTTCTGGACGCAGGTGGACGACTTCTTCCTGACGGGGGCGATTCCGCTGAAGCTGAACGAGCGCCTGCCCTCGTCGGGCCAGGTGGCGTACAAGAACCTCGGCAGTCTCTACGTCTTCAAGGCCTCCGAGCTGCGGCAGCGCCTAGTCGACGGCTACGCCATTTTCGGCCACGTGCGCAGCATGGACACGCGCATGCAGCTCTGGAAGGAGGTGCTCAAGCTGAGGAACGCCGACTCCTGACGCACCCACCCCACCTAGCCACTCACACAGTCATTCCACTGACTCGTGCTCAAGAGGCGAGCTCCTCCGCCCGCATACTGTAGGTAATAGGAGCGACACAGTCGCTCGCCGCGTCGTTTGCCTGCGCCGCGCCTCGTTGCCTTGAGCCGCCCGCGACGGCGATCGTTGTTCTCGTTGCCTCGGCGCACAGCTGCCGCGAACAACGAACTTGTTCTGTTGTTGAATCGCCGACTAGCACGCGTGTGTTCTCTTGCTCTTCTGCCGTCCAATTGTGATCAAAGCGCGCTTCACTCATCTCTTGTGACCGTTCGAGAGCTAGTACCAGCCAGAGAGAAGATGAATCATGTATAGATCCTGCGCCAACAA